>LDKF01000335.1:43035-72040 GCA_001026735.1 Rotylenchulus reniformis | reverse complement strand
GGGGAGCGCTGATTATAAAAATTGAAGGGGGAGCTGATTATAAAAATTGAATTTTTCTTGCCAAAAAATTTTTTTGAAGAAATTTACTGTATAACCATAAAGGGGTTCCGACGATCACGATAGGGACCGCTGAAGAAAATGTTGAAAAATTTAGACCCATTTCTTTAGGAAATTTTTCATTTTTTCTACCTAATAAAAAATAAAACACCCAAAATTTCTAAAAACCCAAGGAATATGAAATTTTCTTAAACCTAAGGCCTAATAAATATATTTGTTTTTGATAACACAAGATCTATGAATTTTTTTCTAAGGCTTATTATTTTATTTGAAAATCAATTTTTTGAAAACTCTTTTTGGGGTTTTGAATTTTGAAAACTCAAAACTCTTTTTTGAAAACTCATTTTTTTTTTGAAAAGCACAGCATTCTGAAAATTATAGGTTATAAATTTTCTTGAAAATCATAGGAAAAGATTGAAACCCATCTTGATAACAAAAAAATTTAAACTAATTTTATAAAAAATGTCCTAAAAGCAGATTTGAAATATTTTTCAGAAATCATGTAGGTCTAAATAGAGGCCTAGAATTTTTAAAAATTGTTTCCAAAAATTCCAATGCTTTAGAATTTTAGAAATTTTGTAGGTCTAGAGATTTAAAAAAGTAATAAAAATTGTGGTCTTTTGGGTGTTGGCCTTTTGGGTTATTAGTCTTTTGGGTGTTATCCTTTTGGGTTATTGGTCTTTTGGGGTGAACCCCATTTTCGCTGAATTAGCTAGAGAAAAATAGAGACATACATAATTTTTGAACATTTTGCCAAGAAAAATAACCATTTAGGTATAATTCCGACTTTCAAATAAATAATTCATCTATAAGTAAAAATCAATAAATATTTAATTTTTGAATTTAATTAAATTTTATTAATTACTACTATTTATGGAAATGAATATTTGTTAAAAGCTTAAATAATAGCAATTAATTTTACTGTAAAAATTTGTAAAAAAATGCAAAGGATAATGGATGCTAATTATACTAATATACAGTGGAAAAATTTATTACAAAAAATTATTACTAATTTTAGCATTTATCTTGCTGACAAAATTAAATGCCTTTTATGTTTCTTAAATATAATGTTCTCATTTTAACCAAATCATTATATGATTTCAAAAAATCCAATTTTAAATTTTTGTACATTACTCTAATATTTCATGTGAATCCAGTTATTGTAATCAGTATAAATTTTGTGATAAAATGAAATAAGTAATAACAATAATTCAATTAGTTTAAATGTTTTTAACAATAAAATATTTTTCTACCATTTTTTGAAATATGATTTTTTAAATATTTCATCATTTTTTGACTAATAAAAAATAATTTTAATTTTTTTTTCATTTTAACTTAGGTTTTGAATTATTTATTTATTGAAGAAATTAAAATATTAATTTTCTAAAAAAATATCTAAATATTACAAGTGATAAAATAAATTAAAATTAAAAATATCTCTGAAGATATTTTATTTATTGTTGAACCTCGGGTAGATGCACCTGTCTATTTACTATTTAGTAAACTATATTAGCCAAATGGATTTTATTTGTCTATGGCTCCTATCATTGCCTATTTATGTATTTGGAACAAGAGAATTTGGCCAACTTTCGAATGGAAATTGGCAAAATGATGAATTCTGGAATCCTTTATGGCATCAAGAAAATTGGCATAACTTGGAAGAAAATGATCACATAAACTCACAACAATTTCAAGCAGTTCAACAACCTACTGAAGTTCATCTACCATACCCGAGTGCAGGTTCATCTGAAACAATTAACCAAAATGGGGAAAAATATTATTATCTCACTAATCAACAACCAATAATTCAAGCGGTCCATGAAGTGCAACCAATTGATTCTGGTTGTGTAGTGCAACAAATGCAAGGAATAGATTGCCATGAACACCTATATCCTCAATCAGTACCTGATCCAAAATGATCCAAAAAATGATCCAAACATAGAATATTTAATTTGATCTGAAATAACTTGATCTGAGGTCATAGATAGACCATCTGTCTGGTACAGGACATGAATTATTCACCCAAAAACCAGGAAAATTACGAATTTTAACTAAAAAATCCAAATGATCCAAAATTTGGATCATTTTTAAAAATGATCCAAAATTTGGATCATTTATGATTAATGAAGGCATTTTATAAGTTAAGGAGATCCGAAATTCAGACTGTGATATCATGTACCAGACAGATGGTCTATCTATGACCTCAGATCAAGTTATTTCAGATCAAATTAAATATTCTATGTTTGGATCATTTTTTGGATCATTTTGGATCAGGGACAACACTGATCAGTATTTATAAACTATGACAATATTTTTCCTGCCGATAGTCCAAATTCTACTGTAATTTCAGTAAAGAACTAACAAATATCACTTAATAAAATTCTATAGGAATTGAATATGGATTCCGATTTGCATAACCTACTAATGAATGCATGCCCGGGCTCGCAGGGAATGCAAGATGCAGGTGTGATCTCGCAGATGCACAATGTTGCAGCTTCAAACTCACATGTAGGGTTGGCCATTACCGGTTAAAAACCGGGGGTCCCGGTTAACGGTTTCACCGGTTTCTGGACCCCCGGTTACCGGTTCCGGTTTTTGCCCGACCCCCGGTTAACCGTCCGGTTTTACGGTTTTTCCAAAAATTTGCCAAAAAATCGATAAAAATTTCAAAAAAAATCAATTTTTGCTCTCAAACAGATCCTGAATGTCCAAAATATCAAGCTTTTGATATCATTTGTTGGAAAATTATTGGTGAAATGTATTTATTGATTAAAATTGTAAACAATGAATAAAACTTATAGGTAAGAGGCAAGTGCGCCGCCAGGAAAAATTTTCGGGGAGAAGGGGAGNTGAACCTTTTCTGATTTTTCAAGATTTATCAAGATTTTTCAAGAAGCTAAATTCAAGATCTTGATCAACAAATATTAATAATTATAGTGTTTTTGTATCTATCATTCACATTTTTCCAAAAATTTATTACAATCATTAGGATAATTTATCATTCCGGCCTTCATTTACCATTTACCTAATTGTTCATTTTTTCGATTTTCTTATTTTTTAAATAGGTGTATTTTGCGTTTATGTCGGTCCCCACATCCCCCACTACAAATTTTTTTATTTCTAAAACTACTTCCCAGAGTAATTTTGACTGCTGACGTCCATTCTGGAAGGAATTTGTTCATTTTTTTGTTTTATACTTATTTTTAGTAAATGAGGGGGTCTGCAGACCCCCCAGACTCCCCCCCTGGGTACGCTAGTGGGTGCCACGGGACCGGAACCGGGACCGGTCGGGGAGTCCCGGTCCCGGTTTTCAAAAACCGGGGAATCCCGGTCCCGGTTTTCAAAAACCGAGACTGACCGGGACCAAAAATGCACCCCTAAGAATGGCATTTTTGGCGAAATTTTGAAAAATTTTGGGAAAATTTTTAGGTTTCAATGATGAAAATTCCTTAAGAAATTTTATTTTTTTCGGCTTAAAAGCGAAAATCTTCCCACCCCCTTATATAATTTCCATTTACATTTTCACTATATAATTTTTCTCCATCCAGCTCGACCTCTACACTAACCCTTGTCCATAAAAATAAGACCCTCGAAGTGGATTTACTTCCTTAAAAATGTGATTTACCAGTTACCCAGATAAAAAATCAAGTTAACCGTAGTAAAAGATTCGGGTAAAAACAACTCGGTCAATTGTAATAATCATTGTAATAAAAAATTAAATTATTCTTTGGATAATCGGTCGAAAATTTCGAAAATTTTGTCAGAAAATTGCCAAAATTTGAGTCGAAAATTACCATTTTTCAACGAAAAATTGCAAATTTTTGGATCATTTCGGATCACATGAAAAAATGATCCAAAACATGATCTGATCCTGATCCAGAGGTTTCAGAAATGATCTGATCCTGATCTGATCCGGGAACTTGGATCAGATCAGATCAGATCAGATCAGATCATGGATCAGATCATTCTGGATCATGATCTGGAGGATCAGGCAGAACACTGCTTAGCAGTAAATTTGAGAACAATTTACACCTGGAAAAGGCGATTCGGATTAAGTCGTGGTATATAACAATGCATATTTAGTAGGGATGCTCAAAACCCTAAAATTTCCAAAACTCAAAACTCGAGACCAAAACCAAAACTTGGGCCCAAAACCAAAACTGAGTACAAAACCCAAAACCCAAAACAAAACTCAAAACTTTCACATTTCCTTTATAAAAATTAAAAAATCTCGATTTCAATCATCAAAATTAAACTGCAAAAAAAGCTTTTGCATTCGAGTTCTTTAAAAACATACTGACGGAGAAAATTGTATTGATTTTTTTAACTTCTCACAAAAAATTACATAGCTATTTTTTTCTACTTAAGGCAATTCTTATAGCCGGCAGCCCCGCATCTGTAAAAATTTTTGAAAACCTCTCTTACGATTCCCTTATGAAAATTTATCATTTTTTTAAATATTTTCTTTTAAGAAAATTATTTTATTGAGGGGTGGTTTAATTGATTTAATGTTAATCGCATGTGGGATTAAATAAAAATTAATCAACATTACGTCATAAAATTGTTTTTTTCTGTAAAAAAATAAATTTTAAAATTCCGAATTTTAAGGATAAATAAAATAAATTCATAATCCTTAAATTAAACTCATTAAAAATACTTACACATTTATTTCATTTTTTGAAAATTAAAAAATAAAATTAATTAATTGCTGTTAGACATTTGAAAAAAGGCTACCTATCTGAGACCCGAATGATCCGAGTACCGAAACAGCCAAAAATGATCTGAGTCCCGAAACCACCAAAAATCGTCTGAGTACCGAATGATCTGAGTCCCGAATGATCCGAGTCCCGAAAAGGCCAAAAATTGTCTAAGTCCCGAAAACCCTTCCGCGACCCTACCGCATCCATTCGGAAGCCTACTGCATCCATCCGGAAGCCTACTGCATCCATCCGGAAGCCTACCGCGTCCATCCGGAAGCCTACTGCATCCATCCGGAAGCCTACCGCGTCCATCCGGAAGCCTACCGCATCCATCCGGAACCCGTCCGCATCCATCCGGAACCCGTCCGCATCCATCCGGAACCCGTCCGCATCCATCCGGAACCCGTCCGCATCCATCCGGAAGCCTACTGCATCCATCCGAAACCTTTCAGCTAAGGGTTCCGATGGATGCGGTAGGGTCGCGGAAGGGTTTTCGGGACTTAGACAATTTTTGGCCTTTTCGGGACTCGGATCATTCGGGACTCAGATCATTCGGTACTCAGACGATTTTTGGTGGTTTCGGGACTCAGATCATTTTTGGCTGTTTCGGGACTCGGATCGTTCGGGACTCAGCCATTCGGTACTCAGACTATTCGGGACTCCGAGTGGTAGCGTGAAAAAAGGGCTAAGACAGAGAAAAGAAAAATAGGCTAGAGAGTAGAGACAGAGAAGGAAAGATTTGGCATTATGTTTGCTGAAAAATTTGAATTATTACATCTAATGTTCCATTATTTTCTGGAAGGAGCCATTTTATCCAGTGCAAAAAAGTTTTGGTTTTCCAAAACTTAAAACCCAAAACCAAAACTCAAAACCAATACACAAAAAATCCAAAACTTTTCTCGACTCAAAACTCAAAACCAAAAGTTTTGAGCATCCCTAATATTTAGCCTAATTTTTTTTTGAAAAAATTATGAAAATGTAATCATGATTATTGTAATGTAATATTGTTTAAAAATAAATAAAATTAAATTTCTAATAAATTTGTTTAATTGTATATTTATTAATATATTTAAAAATTTATAATTTTAAAAACCATAATTGCTATAATTTATAAAATAATTATAATTACTCTTTTCATACCAATATTAAAAATTTCATAAATAATAAAATACTAAAATCGAAAATATTTAAAATTAATTATATTTTTAGAGTTTAACCCAAATTCTAAAACTAAGAAATGTATAAAATAAATAAGTTATAATTATAACTAATGAATAATCAAAATTTTTGAACAACAAAATAACAATTCAAGATAAACCGGTTAATTTAAATTGATTTTAGTAATTAAACAATATGAAAAAATTGATAAAAAGGAATTCGCAAGAATATACAATGTAATTAAAGAGCAAAATCCGGGAATTAAGGACAAAGATATCTCTAAAATATTGAATCTTTCGGTGAGCAATTTGTCATATCGAAAAAGATGCATTGAACAACGAAAATCAAGTAATTAAATAGAGAGCAAATTTTTATATTATCACATATTTTTACGGAAAATTTATATCTAAAAATATAAAATCCATAAAAAATCCATTAAAATGGCATATTTAAATAGGAAAGTATTATTTAAATCTTTTAATCTTTCTCAATAGCTCCAAAGATAAAATAAATTAAATATTTTTTATAGAAAGATTGTATAATACCGATGAAAAATTGGCCCTAATGAGGCAATATTATCAATTAAAAAATGAAGATTCAAATATTTTTGAAACCAAAATTTGTGCAAAATTGAAGGTGTCACGAACAGCTATCAAAAAATGGAAGCAAAGTAAACTTTGATTTGTAAATAATTTAAAAAAATATATATAAATTATTCTGCGGCCGTTAGATCAAGATTAATTTAAATCCATTTTTGTGGTTGAGCGAGAACTTTGAAAAAAAAGAAAAAAGTACAGTTTGGATTATAATTCGGTTTAAACCAAATGTAGAGAAAAGAGCTTGCTGTGAAAAAATAGATCATTGTTAACTATAGAATGGGCCTACGTCCATCAAAATTGGACCAGTCTAAAAAAACTTATGGCCAAAATAATCATTCGTGAGAGTCTTTTTTGTAAATTGGCGGATAATTATGATATTTTGGCCATAACTTTTTTACCTGGGCTAATACGGATGGACTTAAGACTCATTTTGTACCTAACTCTATTTTTTAACACAAAGCTCGTTTCTGTAGGTTTGGTTTAAACTGAATTATAACCCAAACTGTACGTTTCGTTTCAAAGTTCTCGCTCGATCGCAAAAATGCATTTAAATTGACCTGGCTCTAGTGACCGCAGTATAATAGTTATTAATTTTTAAAAATAATTTAGACGCAAATCTGAAGATTAACTGAATTGAAGATAAAGAAATTCTCGTTTGATTGAATAGAAGAAAAATTCAACCAATAATTTAAATTTGTTGTTTTTTCAGATGTTTCAGGCAATAAATGTTTCATTTAATGGAGAAAATTATATATATTGTAAACAGATAATATAACTTAAGCAACAAAATTAAAAGATTAGTCAAATTCATTTATTCAATAAATTGTTGTTTTATTGATAATCAATCAATATAATTCATAGAGCTGTCCATTCAACGATTGATCTATTCTAACGCTTCATCCATATCTTGGCACGTATTTCCGGTCATCGTTTTTTCAGTGGTGTTAGGTCATTATTTAAAAACCCCTCATATTGCGCGTTGTTAGAATTGCCCTCAAATTCATTAATCTTTAACAAAAAATCACTAATTATTAAATATTTTTTAATAAATATTTTATAAATGAAATAATGAAAAAACAAATATAGTATTTCTTTTCTAATCTTATGGAAAACTGACACATCTTCAATAAAGCATTCCATACTAATGAACAAATAAATTTGTCTTTAAAAATCCTTTAAATTTTTTTCTCTTAAAAATGTATTTATTTTTATATTATTTCATTGATTTTATCTAGATATGTTTTTGTCCTTAAAATATTTTTATTAATTGTAAAATAGATAGATATTGAGTGATATTAAGATAACGCTCATTATCATGATATTAAATAATGATATAACATCCATTCATTCTCCCGAGTGATTCAGCCTGAGCTTTTCCTTCATCTCTATCACCATCTGTTTGATCGTTGTCTCATCATACTCCCGATCAGGCCATTCAATTGCCTCGGGAACTGTCATTTTGTAATCTGATGTGCTCGGTTGATTTCCACGTCCCTTCAAGCGAACTTCGTATTTTCGCTCCATCTTCAAAAATTTGCGCATAAACGGACTCCTCCCATCATCCGACTAAAAAAATATGTGATGTCTGGAGGAAGCGGGAGTGGTAGGAAGCGGGATAAAGGACCAGGGGAAGGACCAATGAAAGGTGCATTCATAGCTCATCAGTGGGTAAGGGTGCTGAGTCGTTAAAAAAAACCGCCACGAGCTATAGTCTGTACGAAACCTTTTTGGTAACGAGCTATAGTCTGTACGAAACTTTTTTGGTAGACTTGTTAGACAAAAAGTATAAAAGGCAAAGTTGTTCAGAATTTTACGCTGATTCGAATGGTATATTTTGTTTTTCGAAACTCGGCCAAAAAGTTCGAAATATCCCTAAAAACCGTATTTTTCGGTATATTTTTCAGGTGTTTTTCGAACTTTTTGGCCGAGTTTCGAAAAACAAAATATACCATTCGAATCAGCGTAAAATTCTAAACAACTTTGCCTTTTATACTTTTTGTCTAACAAGTCTAACAAAAAAGTTTTTGTTTTGACTATAGCTCGTGGCGGTTTTTAGCGGTAACAACCTAGCACCGTGGGTAAGAGCATCCCACGGGGTTCAAGTCCCGCCGGGTACCGAACCTTTTATGTCCTACATATAGGTAGATCAGATTACCATTAACTTCTGGCTAAATTTTATCCTTTATTTGATCCCAAATATTTTACATATAGTTTCAATTTTTGACTTATACCTATGTACATAAATGAAATTGATTTTCAATATTTGAACCGCGAAATTCGAGTTTAAATCTGTGAAATTTACAATAATACCTCAATCTTCACGTCGTATAGTTTCATGCCTGCCCTGTAGCCGATCCGAAAACCCTCAATTTTTGTCATTTCTTCGGAAATTTCAAGAATATCATTCAAGCCATTTGCAAAGCCAATTATGCGCGCGGTTACCTCAGGATCGTTGTGGAATGTACACCAACTATTTTTGAAATTCATCACTTTAGATTTTCTTAATTTATAATTTTTTATGTTTAATCCATTTTTATGGCCTCATTTATTTAGTCAATAATTCATAAATATTTTTTTTTGAAAATTTACTCTTTTCTCTAAAATAAATCATTTTAATGAAATTTTTGAAGAAATTTTATTGCGTTAGCTAAAAATCCCGATAGGAGATTTTTGCAGATTAAGAACTCTTTCTTTATATAAAATTGATTAATTTTTATGTTCCTTTCTTGAAAATTCTGTTTTAATTATCAATTCGAAAGAAAAAATTTCTGATGATTTTAGTTGTTTGTAATGTTTTTGTTATTCTAATAAAATTTATAATAATTTTTTTATTTTAAAGATTCTTTATTCCCTTAAAGGCATCTAGAATGGTATCATCCTTAAGGTGTATTTTAAGCATTTTTTATGTCGGGGGATGGACTCGTCGGGGATCTGGTATGGGCCCGAAAATGTTTGGGATTCCCCCTCCCATGGGGACGTCACTCTGTGTGCTACCCTAAATAAATGCGATTTTTAATTTTTTTTCTATCTCGATTTGGACCTTAAAAATTGGCTAGAAAAGCATCGCGCAAAACGGCCCGCTTTACGGTCGTTTTCAGACAAATCCTTCAGGGACTTGTCCGGAAGTTCAACTGACCCATCCGCATTTGAGCAGGATTTTGAGTCCTTCTTGCATGCGTATAGTGCCCAGGCCGCCGCACATGCGGCAATCGTGCCGTAATCAGCACTTTTGGCAGCAAATTGCAGTTCAAGATCGGGCCTTTTGAAATTGCGATGGCAATTACCGATGAAGGGAAACAGAAGGAGCCCGAACTCCTCGTAGCACGACACAAACCATTGCTTGATCAACATATAGTTTTGGCTGCGCTAAAAATAAACTTTTTGTTTACTTCTATTCTGTGACTCATGAATATCAAGCAAGCATTGAATTCCCATATTTCACACACGTGTCCATTCCGGGTGCACATCATTCCCCCCCTTCCGGTCCTTTCCCCACAAAAATGATTATAACTTTTTTCAAGCAAAACCTAGAGAAGTGAGTTAGGTGTCAAAAGATAGCCCTAAATGTCTGCTATTTGTTCTAACACCTAACCAATTCGGCCAAGTGCGAAAAAAGTTATGGCCAAGTTAAGCCATAAAATCCTGGTTTTGACCAAAGTTCTGGCCATAACTTTTTTTTAGTTGGCCGAATCGATTAGATGTTCGAACAAATTTATAGCAAACATTTAGGGCTATCTTTTGACACCAAACTCACTTCTCCAGGTTCTGATTGAAAAAAAAGTTATAATTATTTTTGTGCCGCGGTGGGGGACCGACCGGCGGNGAACTACTAAATGACTAGTGAAATTAAACGCCTAAAAAGTTACTAAATTGCTAAAAATAATGTTTTTATAATTAACCCAAATTTAAAATTAATTTTACTAAAAAAATAAAAATAGATAAATTTAAAAAAAATCTAGTTTTTATCCGGGATCTTTTTCGCATTCTTTGGGCTCATTTCTAGTTAAATTTAATGTCAGAAAGAAAAAAATGTTAAAAAAATCTAAACCTATCTGAATTAGGCTGTTAATGAATGTATTATTTTTTATAAGATAAAAACACATATTAAAACAATTAACCAAATTTTTAATTTAATTTAAAAAAATAAAATAAGAAACAAAATAAATTTGGAAAATATTTAACTTAAAACTATATTAAAATTATTTTTATTTTATAATTATTTTTGCCATTAGTAGCTTTCTATGCGTTTTGTTTCGCTAGTCGTTTAATAATTAGTAATCATTTTCACTTCGCCATGAGTCGGCCGCCGTCAGTCGGCCCGCCGGCAGTTGGCCGCCGTCAGTTGGCCGCCGTCAGTCGGCCCGCCCGTGCGCGCGCGTTATCCAAAAAATGCCATTACTCAAAAAATGCAATAATGCGCGTTATCCAAAAAATGCCATAACTTAAATGTGACAAGTTGCGCGTTATCCAAAAAACGCCATAACTCAAATGTGATAAATTCTTTACAAATAATTATCTTAGAAATAATTAGATTAATTAAAAATTTGGATATTTGTTTAATATTGATTAATTTTTCATTAACATTAATGTAATTCTTTTAGTTGACTGTTGCTGTGAACTGCATGATCATTGTTATGCGAACCCAATTAAACAGCAGGATGCATGTGACAGAACGTTTTGCGATTGTTTATATGAAAAATCTATTTGCATTTCCACAAAATTTATAATGTGTCTGTCCACCCACATTTTTGGAAAGTCGTTTAAAAGCACTTGAGGACTATATTCTTGGAAATTTACTTTTATTCAAATGTTAATTATTCAAATTTTTAATTAATCTAATTATTTCTAAGATACCGTAAATTCTCTAATATAAGGCCTCCCTCTATTATAAGGCCTCCCTCTAATTTAAGGCCCCCCTTCGACATAGGTTTAAAAATATAAGGCCCTCCCTCTATTATAAGGTCCCCCCTCTATTATAAGGCCTCCCTAGACGGAATTGATGCCATAGATAGTATTGTAATAGTTTTTTAAGTGGAGTTTTCATTGTTTTTACCAAAAAATAAATATTTATTTTCAAAAAAATGCCTCTTTAGTGAATATGAACAAAAGATATTGCACTTTTTTGGCCACCCTCCACCCCGACTTATTGGGTTGAAAAATATAATGCCCTCCCTCTAATATAAGGCCTCCCTCTATTATAAGGCCCCCCTTCGACCGAGGTTGAAAAATATAAGACCTAGGCCTTATAATAGAGAATTTACGGTAATTATTTATAAAGAAGTTATCACATTTGACTTATGGCATTTATTGGATAAAGCGACAGCACCCGGCCCGCCGTCAGTTGGGGTGTACCGTTCCAAGATCCCGCCACAACCGAAACTTTTTTTGAATATTGCTAAGTCAAAACTATAAAAAACAAATCTATGCTGAATTTTATGTTTTTAAAAATTTTTTTTAAATTTTTCAAAAATTACTAAAAACTGCGAGAATCTTGTTTTTAAGAAATTTTTCACAATTGAAAATACTAAAAGATAGAGCATAAAATTCCTAGCAAGCTTCAAAAAAAGTTTCCGGTTGTGGCGGGATTTTGAGCAGGCGGGTCAAATTTTTGCATTTGGCACTTTTTTAACGTCCTAGTACCCTCTACAACCTCTCCTTGTTTGCATAGCACTTCTGCAACATAGCGGGTCAGCGAAGGTCGGATTGCCCGTAGCTGTTCCACAATATTGGCCTGATTGGGTAAATCAAACTCTTTAGGCCAAAATGAGTAATACGGCAACAAATCTGCCCATCTCAACAGCTCTTTACGATGTGTCTGAAGATTTGAAATTGATTCATTATTTTTTAGTTATTCTTTCTCAGATTAGAATCTCACTAAATTTATGAATGTTGACGCTTTAGGCTGTTGCTATTTTTCACTGGAAACATTTTGGCAATAGTAACTTAAGTAGTTTATTTTCTTAAATTGGAGTTGTTTTTAGCCAAATTTTAGATTATAATATCGCTAATTTTTAGAATTGCAAAAATTACTATATCCTTATTAGTCATAAGCTGAGGACCTACTTTATAATGGGCACAAAGTTGCTGATAGCTGATGACAGCCAACCGGAGAAAATAGGACAGAAATTCCATGAGTCTGCAGTATTCCGACTGTATTGCTGCTAATATTTTGGCCAAAATTTGGTATTTTCCATCATTGTTTGGAGGGAGTATAGCCTCGGCAAGTTCTTCTAAATCAAACATAAAGAATAAAGAATGGTTTGAGCTTTACACCCCTTAGAGCCCAAATATTATTTTTATCGATAAAAAAGATTAGCATAAAATTAATTTTAAATTGCCAAAAATCACTTTTTATCCTATAACTATTTTTAGACAAAAGCTCATTTGTTGGGGAAGAATGTGAACATTGCTTCCTCAATGGACATTAGATATCATATCTCGGCGTTTTAGTTCAATCACATAATGAAATTTAAGCTCATAGCATAAAAGATAAAGAAAAAGGTTAGCCAAAGTGAACCCGAAAAAATATACCAAAAATAAATAAATTTTTCGCAAATTGGCAAATTTAATGATTTTTTGGCATAAATTTTTTTTGTAATAAATCATTTTTTTATCCTGAGTATGAATTTAACGCGTATTAAATTCACCTAATATGAGTTATTGCTTAAAAAAAGTTTTTGCTTAAAAATTCATTTATGTTATCACTTAAATATTTTTATTTTTATTATAAAACTAAGAAAATTCTTCTTTTAACCCAGATAAATATAAAATTTGAATTTTTCTGATGAGGTCCTTGGTTGCCTGTTGTTGGTTGTTCATTCTTCATTAGCCGACCAGCCATTTTTTCATCCTTCTTAATTCCTTCCACAAAATCGCGTAATTGCTCGTAGGCCTCCTATAAAAACAGTTTCTATTAAATTTTATACAATGTAAAAACGACTAAATTTTGTTTAAAAAAAAGAATATCCATTTAATGCATAAATCATGATTTTCCCCAAAATCATATACTACCCAAAAATTCGCAGTCCCTCAAAGGCATTTCTCATTTGGGACAAAAAAGTCATTCCAGACTTGGGTTTTAAAGGGTTTATAGAATAGATTGTAAACTAAAATTCTCTTAAAATGTATAAATATGAAGATTGGAATGCAGAATAAACAAAATACAAATTAACATTTTTATTGGGATTTTAGGTTAAAGAAATAGGAAGAATTTTACTTTTTTGGAAATTTTGCATTTACATCTTTTATTCATTTTTTGCTTATCATATATGATACTTGGACATGGCTTGGCACGGGCACTCTCTCGCCAAAATGCAACTCTGTCTCAGATTCGCGTGGAAAACAGGGTTGATCCCCGTATTTTGGCTTTAGCCAATTGTAGATGGCAAGTGCAAGGGCGGTGCCAGCCTTAAACATTCAAAAAATCAAAATTCAGTATCCAGCAGATTTTTGGAATCTTCCAAGCTAGGCAATCATCATAGAAGATCGGAAATTTTTATAAATTTAATTGGCTCAAATACTCTGATAAATCTCTGAAAAATGGCGAGAATTGCAAAAAATAGTATAAAAATGGGCAATTTAAGTAGGGAGATCAGGATAGAGGACTGGCAAAATATGAAGATGTTATGGAAAATTTAATTTCCGAAATTCATATTCTAATACTTACTATATTTATAATTAGAGCACCGTTCATAAAGTTTAATATAATATAAGAATAACCTAATAATCTTATCGAGCAAACAAAATAAGAATATCACCAGATTTTATATTTTTGACACTATATAAAAGAATAATATGAATAATGATCCTAACAAGATATGTTTTTGTAAAAATTTAGCCTATAACAATAAAGATAGTAAATTTTGCTTAAACAATTTATTATTATCCGTTAATGACAAATTGTCTACAAATGCAAAAAGTCGAGTCGGTAAGCCGACTCTTTCCTTAACCCTCTGAAAAATTATATTTTCGATTTAGTGGTTCCCACATGCCCCGTCCCAAATCCGGGCCCTAATTATTATATTATATTATATTATATTATATTATTCGTTAACCTCAATAATTAGGCCAACATGACACTTTTCTATTGCGCATAAGCTGTAAAATCTACGACGCTACATTGGCTCCATTATCCATACCATTTAAGAGTAAAATCAATACGCCAAAAGGCGGGAAAATTTTTCGTTTAAAATTGGTTTTGTTTGGTTTTCCAACATTCATGTTGGTATGTATAATTTGGACGTTACCAAAATTCGTCTAGTCAGCCGAAAGACCAAAATTCGTCTAGACCCAAAAAACGAAGATTCGTCTAGAAATCGAAAATACAAATTTCATGTAGAACCCGCAAAATGGTATGTAGACCCCCAAGATGGCATGTAGACCCCCCAAGCTGGTATGTAGAACCCGCAAATGAGATTTGCTATAGACGAATTTTGGCTTTTTTGGCTGACTAGACTTGGTCTAGACGAATCTTGGTCTAGACGAATTTTGGGGCAGCGATAATTTGTGCACTTATTAATATTTTTTGTATATTTAGGTGTTTATCTTGGTATATCCTTTTCAATATTTTATGGCATCAACTATGCTTATGGATCGATTACCAGACGAACTTTTGGTCCGTTTTCCACTCATCAAAAGTTCAATTTTTGTAAAATCCAGTTGATGATCCTTCGCTATGTTGATGACTACAAAGAACGGTTCAGGCTTGAGCTTGTCTGTCAACGATGGCGCAAAATCATGCAGGACCACGGGTGGAAACATGAGCAACTGATACAATTTGTATGAACTAAACAAATTAAAACCTTAATTTCTAAAATAAGGGTGTTTTAAATATATTTTTTTGATAAATTAGGTAGCAATTTGAAAAGTGATCCGGATTTTTAAAAATGAAAAGTGAGGTGAAAAGTTAAGTGTCGCGACATTTGCGCCTCCGACATTTGTGCTCCAAGCCAATAACTTTATTTAAACGCAATCTAAAGAAATGAATTTTAATAAAACAAAAAATAGAGCAAAAAATTAGCTACAAATCGAGCCTAAGTCCTTTTTATTTGGTCCATTTTGACAAAACTTACGACCAAAATACTGTAAAATTGAATCCAAATTCGTTTATTTTGGCCATAATATTTATCGAATGGTCCAATTCGAACAGGCTCATTTTGTAGCGAATTTTTTGCTCCCAACTATTGGGTCACCAAAAGTTAAAGCGCATGGAGTTTTTAAAATTTAAGATTGATTTGAACTTCCATTACTATCTATCATTGTTATATTTGTCAGGGAAATATAATTTAAAACTTCAGGTGGTGTAAAGTGAATAAGTACCGAAACCTCAATTTTGCAGCTTGAATTTCAAATATTTTTTAAAGCCTAAAGCAAGTTGGATTGAGCCGATTGCAAATCGTTGTGGTAAGTTTTTGGTCGACTGCTACATCGATCAGGTGGACATCGACTCCAAACTGGTGCATGAAAAACAAGCAAAATAATGGAAATGAAAATTCATTTTTAAATTTTCAGATCCATCTCATTGCGAACAACTTTCCCGCGCTAAAGCATCTGACCTTTCGTTTCTGTAAAGTGAAAAAGCTGAATACAACTGTACTTGAGCCGTTGCGAGCACTTGGCCCCCGTCTACGCTCTTTAACTTTTTACGAGACGGTTTGACTTTTTAATTTTTCGATTTTTTCAAAAAATCAAACAAACTTATGCCTTTTGGCTTGAGCTCCATAACCTTTTAATTCGGCGCTATTTGGTTTGCAAATAAATTATTCTCTACCCTTCAAGAAAAACCACAAAAAAGACAAGACAAAACAACATCAAATATACATAGGAATTATATTGGTTCATTTTTATAACACATTCTATAAATAGTTTAAAAAATAATATACCGCCGCTTTTGGATGAAACTACAATTTTTCTAGACTTTTTATTCATTCCTTTTTAATTTATTTGTTATTTCATTTTTAGCTTGATCTATATCAGCCGAACCATTATTTTTTGCGCCATTTTTCCCATCTTCAACATGTCGGCCTTCAACTTTCTCGCCAACAATTGAATATCGACAAGCTTCCCGATCGCTTCTTCGCCAATCTACGTTCCCTGTTCATCGGCAGATTTTATGATTTCAAGTAGGTGATCGATCCGGTCAAAGCCAAGTTTAGGCTAAATTTATAAAAAGAACTTAGAAATTTTCAAAAATTCGCTATATAAAAATAGCATCTCATCGAGGGAAGGTCAACCTTTTTGTGCAGATTACTTTGGTTGAATGAGGCTTAATTTCTTTTAAAAAATTACCTACTAATCATTTTTTCATTAAAAATGTGAGAAATGCTAGGGCGTTAAAAAGCCGCTACATGTTCTAATCTGACCAAAAACTTTTCTAATAAGCTTGCTAAAAATTATAAAAGACTTTGTCCAGAATTTTATGGAATTATAAAAGACTTTGTCCAGAATTTTATGCTCTATCTTTTAGTCTTTTTAATTTTTTTTTTTTTGAAAGTCGGCCAAAAACTTTCGCGAGAAACCTTATGTTTTGATATTTTCGAAAATTTCGAATTTTTTGGCCAAATTTTAAAAAAATTAAATACTTTAAGAATAGAGCTTAAAATTCTGCACAATGCCTATAGCAACCTTAGAAAAAAGTTTCTGGCTTGGCAAACATGGCGGTTTTTAACGTCCTGCACTCTACAATTATAGCTATTGTCTCTAGTTAGCAAATTTGTGGATCTTGAGAATTATTATATAAAATAAAATATATATTATTCTTGAATTTGAATTATTAACTAATGTTCTCAAAATATACAATTATACATAAACCTCAAAATTGTTAATATTCCGGATTCATTTAATTTTAATTATATAAATTTGATTACAAACAATTTCTTTAGATTCATTGTTCTCTATTAATTTTATCGAATAATTTCCCATTTTAAAGAGAAAACAGCGCTTTTCACTTTTTTTGATCAATTTAGCAATTTTTTTGATTTTTTTCAATTTTTTGATCAATTTAGCCCGGATGTGGAACAGATGCTCATGAGGGTGCAGAAGAATTCTCCGCAGCTTGCGGCGCTTTACCTGGATTCCACTAATACTAGCTGTTATGGGATAGGAATTAGGAACAACTTTAACACTCCACATCAATTGCTGAGCCGGATTTCCGAGTTGAAAAAGTATGGTCTTTGGTCTTTGGAATTAAAAATTTAAAAATATAAAAAAATTTCAATCTAATTACCTATTTATCCAACTGTATATTTTTATAATAAACTAGAAACCACCTGTGATTTGATAGATAAAGATAAAAAGACTAAAATATATTCTTTTTTTTCAGTCTCCGTTTCCTCCACATTGCCTTGCATGATAATTTTACGAATTTCGATTCACTAAGTTCATGTTTGACCAATCTGCCGCATCTGATTGCCCTCCAAATGACCATACCCGCGCAGGTCTAGTTTTTGCTGATCAGAAACAGAAATAAAAGTCTTGTTCACTCGTTACTGGTTTTGAAAAAATAAAGTGTTTACTTACAACAACATTATGCCAATCAACGTTGGCATCAACATTTCATAAATTATTAAGGCCAAATTACTATTTTATCGAAGAGATTTATTTGGCAAAAAAATCTTTAAAAATTAAAAAAATTCTTATTTTTTATTTCATTTTTTCAAATATTGAAAAAAAATTCATTTCATAATATAGGTAATTATGTTAAATAATCTTGCTTAAATGAATTTATATTTTTTATCTTTTTTTCTATTTTTCCAACTCATGTTTTTTTCCCTGAAGAAGACTACATTACGAAGATATCATCAACACACATTTTTCTCTGTAAAAATTAAAAAGAGACCCTGCAATATGCAATAGAAAATATCGCATTTCCTGTATTAGGACCCCCGGAGCCTTTTTTTCAACCCCTCTTCAGAAGGAAGATCTATTGCAGGAGACTTAATAAAGGAAATACGGTATGCTGAAACATTGATGCCAAGATTGGTTGGCAAAATGTTATTGAAGTTATGGCTTCTGGACATTAGCCACACAAGCGTGGCGCGACATTTACGGACCCAACAAATGCGAATTATTCGCTATAATGAAAACTAGAAAAATCAATTTTTTATCAAAAATAGAGCAAAAAAATTTATATAAAAAAAGAAAATATAAAATAAGCATAAAATGGCCAATATACTATGAATTTTGGCCAAAATTTTACTATGAATTTTGACTAAAATTTTCCTATCATTTTTTAAATATTTGCTTTTTTATCTTTTCAGGGAGCATTTTCGGACGTTTTTCGCTGCTCGACCTTCCGCGACCTTGTCCATCTGAGTGTTTCCTTCACTCTGTCCTATCCTCTCAATTTTGAAAACTTCGAACTCATTGGTCGCCTGTCCATTGTTGCGCCCAAACTCCGTTCTCTCACTGTGCAACTCCCCTCTGGATCATTGGATAAAACCGATGGATTAGCATGCCAAGTGCTAAAGATCGCCCAGAATGGCATTTTGGAGGTATGGAAGATGGCACAACACAAAAGATATTGGGTGACCACATTTTTATTCAAAGGCCCAACTTTGGTTTCTAGATCGATCTCGATTTGAGAATCTCGAAAATTTTCAAACCTTGAAAAAGTTCGAAAAATGCCTAAAAGTTTCGAGATCGATCTCGAATCGAGTGTCTCGTAAAATCTCGATGAAAAATTATTTCGACTCGGTCTAGAATTGAATGTTCATTCAAAAGTATCTTTTGTAAAACATTTTGAGAAAAATTCTAAAAATAATATTTAAATATTATCACGATATTTGAAGATTCAAACTAAGATTTGTTAGATAAATAGAGTTTTAATAAAAAATTTATTAGTAATAAAATGAAGAAGATGACCATCTCAGCTTTTTTCGGCTTCAATTGCATTCGTCGATGATGAAAATTTAGCGATTATATCGATAATTAATCGATATCAACTTTATGAAAAAATAATACCAAAATAGGTAGTCCGAAAATCAGATCAGCAAAAAAGATTTCACCGAACAGATTAACTTCAAGAAATGCAATGAAAAATAAAGATAATGTTGGATTTTATTTGTACTTATTTAGTATTTGAATGTTCCATCTGCATCGTTCTCAGTCGAGGAATTGGACCAGCTTATACGGTTTTGTCCGGTGAGTTACGGTGAAAATAATAAAATATATTTTAATTACTTGAATATGAAGCGATTAAGCTGAATTAATTTTGTTGCAAGCATGAAAAGCTAATGGAAACTGATGAGAGATTAAAAATCCGCCGGAGAGAAACGATTAGCTATTACCATAGATCATACCCAAACGAATTTCATATGCCAAAAATTACCTTCAGAATTTGCATTCTCTTGGTATGCGATTGCGGCGAAATGATTTTTCCGACGACCTTGATGATATGCTTTCCAAAGTTGCCGATTTGAGCAATGTTGTGGCGGATCAATGGCGCGCCAACCTGCGGAAGCACATACCGCTTCAGGTATGGCTGAGGGAAGAAGGCAATTTTATTCTTTTTTTGGCATTTTAATATAAGTTAGTGCCCACCATCAGATCCTTATAAATAATATTTTTAAGTACACTAATATTGGGTTGTCCCATAATATTGACCCCCTCGTGTAAAATCGCAATAACTTTGTTAAAAATGGGTTTCTTTAAAAAGTGTTGCCACAAATCAATAGCCTTATTGGTACGCTGTATTATTCTAACATAACAAAAATTTTATGATGTATACCAAATTTTGTATGATTTTTCGAATCAATCAAGGTCGATGTCCAAAATCGCACACCCGCGGGTACTTGTCGGGTTTGTACCCTGTTTTTGACCCCCCAAAAATTTTGATTTTTTTTTCATTTTTTATAGTAAAATCATCTTAAAACGACTTCCTTAGGGCACTTTTTGGTGCTGAATCCGATTCTGACGTCCATTTTGACGTAATGAGTCATCTGGCGTCACTTTTTCACGCTGACGTCAAAGTTCATAAAATTCAAAATCGGTCAAAATCAACCTCTAGGAGCAGTTTTTGATGCTGAATCCGATTTTGACATTCATTTTGACGTAAAAAATTGATTTTGGTTGATTAAGGTTGATTTTGGCCGATTTTGAATTTTTATGAATTTTGACGTCAGCGTCAAAAAGTGACGTCAGATGACGCATTACGTCAAAATGGGCGTCAGAATCGGATTCAGCGTCAAAAAGTACCCTAAGAAAGTCCTTTTCAGATGATTTTTAATTGGTCGTTTTCAGATAACAAATTTTTGGGGGTCAAAAACAGGGTACAAACCCGACAAGTACCCACCCGCGCACCAAATGTCTATAAAACTATTTAAAGCGCAGGCAAAAAAGGAAATCAATGTTGGACATAGGAAATCGAATATGGAGAACACGATCCGCACATTCAAAAGTCGACCCACCCTGTTTTTCAGGGAGTTTAGACATGATGCTCGAATTTTGACTTTTTGTCCGAAAACTCCAGTTTTGGTAAAAAAGCATGGACATGTAATACCTCATTTTGCTCAGCTTGTCATTTTTTCAATAATTTGTCTTCTTAAATATTTCGACATAAGTGTCTCCTTATTAATAATCATTTTCTCACATTTTTCTGTAAATTAATGGGGCAAAAAACTAAGCAAATTGATCTCTAATGTTAAAACATATAAAAAAATGCCAAATGCAAAAGACAAAACTAAAACGTTTAAATTTTCTAGGCTAAAAATTTTAAGATAAAAAATGCGCATAATTTAAATCTAATATTTTCGATTCTTAAAAGTTCATTGAATTCCTGAACTTCTTTAAAATTTTATAAAACCCGTATTTTTCTAGAAAATTTCTAAAAAATCAAGGATTTTCATATAAAATGAAAAAGGTTTAAAATAAAATTCTCCATGTTTTAGCCCAAATTTGGTTAATGACTTTTATTTTTATTGATTTTGGCTTGCTTCTTCTGCATGCTTTGTCGTTACAAAAATGGATCAAAATAAAATGAAATAAAAACATCAATTTACAACTTGTGAGCAATTTATGTAAATGTTTTATAAATGAATAAAAAAGCTCAGGGGAAAAGGGGAAGTCCTTGTCTAAAAAGATTTTTTTGAATTTTAATAAATATAAAGAATTTGTTTTTTTCCGATTTTCTAACTTACAGTTAATTAGTTTTTGATCTTTACTTTGATAAAAGAGGATTTGAGAAAAAAAAATTTGGACCAAAAAATTTACTCAGTTTGATGATCCCAAAAAGATGAGATGGCTATTCGCATATTATCATTCCTAGTCAATTTTCCAAACAAGTCTTCCTGTTTCCCTTGTTTTGAATATTTGAATTACTGGTTTATTAGAAATTTTTCCTTACCATTTTCCGCGTTATAAATTTTACATAAATTTAATTGATTTTTATTTCGTCTTATTTTGATACCATTTTTATAACAACATCACAATTCTGGTCCATTCCAGGTGTGGACATTCGGTTACTCTGATTGGTCAGACCCTTTCCTGGCTATCCACACCGAACAATTTGGGTCTCCGACATCGAATTCGGTGTTGGACACGCTGTTGCGGGAGGAGGTGTTCAACTATACCGACGGGGATGGAACACCGTAAGTAAAATTTATAAAAAAAGTTTTGGTTTTTTTTGTCATTAGAGTATTTTACAACATTTTTCACATTAATTTATTTTTGCAAAAAAAACAAACAGAAAATTTGCTGTATCTTATTTTAAAGGAACCAACAAGAAAGTTATTAAAACCTAAGTCTAAGATTGATTTTAAGCTCATTCGTGACATACCATTACAATTGATACTCGTTGGTCTGATGATCTACAATGGTGATGTCTGATGAATTTCATTCGCGGTTTATTTGCCAAACAACCACAGGATCGATCTTTTCAATTTTGACCAATCTCGCAGGACTCGTACCCAGTTTTTGAGTCCGACGCTCAAATTCATTTATTATTCTTGAGATTTTTCACGTAAAAGCGAGAGATAAACAACCCGGGACTCAAACTGGCACGAGTTACAATATCCCAATCTTCTTGACCTTGACATTCCTTCGCAATACATGAAAATTTGCTTTCCCAATGAACTAATAAATTAAATTGCCTTTTTTTCTTACGTAAAATTATAAACAAAAATTTCCAAAATCCCTAAAAAGGACAGAATAGGCCAAGGTGCGGCGTCAAAAATGTTTCCGATTAATTTCATCTTAATTTCTATTATAGTGGACCATCACTATGAAATCTAATGATGATATTTGTACTCAATTTTGTTGCACAACTTTTGATAAGGAGGACTATTTTTCGATCCCATTTTTGAATGATAGAATTGGCGATAAATGTTTTTGTGGTGATACATAATCAGAAGGGAGCAGGGAACAAAATTAATCGATGCTGAACGGTCATCCATCATCACAATTTTAATTTCGCTCAATATTTTTTTAGTGAAATAAACATGGATTACAATCTTCTTTATTATTATTCTTAATCTGAAGAGGAAAATCTGAAGTGAAAAACTGATAGAATACAGGGGTTCTAATGCAGGGTTCCCAACTCTCAGATGCCTGAAAAAAGGACACCAAGCATAAAATTAAAGATTTTGGGGTCGAAAAAAAGGACGCTTTTAAAAAGCTTAATTTTACTTTCCAAAGTAGAAATATTAACAGATTTTTATCAATAATTTGATGTTTAAATCGTATATTTTTCATTAGCAACAATTTGTTCCAATAATTTTTCCTCTATGTGAGGGTGCCGGCGGTGCCGATAGGGGCCGCCGGAGAAAATTTTGAAAATTTACTCCTTTTTTCTTAAGAAAATTTGTAATTTTAAGGACATTTCTTGAAGAAAATCCTCTATGTGAGGATGCCGGCGGTGCCGATAGGGGCCGCCGGAGAAAATTTTGAAAATTTAGTCCTTTTTTCTTAAGAAAATTGGTCATTTTTGAATAAAATTTTCGAAAATCTCAAAAAAAAGGACAAAAAAGGACAGTTGGACCAAAAAAAGGACAAATCTTTAAAAAAAGGACGTTTGGGAACCCTGTTCTAATGCAATGGGGATTTATTTCCAAAACCCTCTTCCAGAGGAGGGGGATAGGTATATTACAGGTAGTGGTTGGGTACTTAATATAGGAAATAGGCTATATAATTATCGGTGCTGGGTCTTTAAAAAAAGGCCCAATGTGGCCAGTCTGGCGACATGCTAGGTCGAAAAAAACCATTCTGCAGAATTTAATTCTCAATCTTCTGGTATTTTTAATTTTTCGAAATTCGAATAAAAAGTTCGAAATTTTTCGAAAATACACAATTTTTCAGTATTTCGGGAAAATTTCGAATTTTTTGTTAGAATTTAGCCAGCACCTAATTATCATTTGTCCTAAAGGTGCCAAAATTTTCTAATCCTCTTAAGAGATAAATTTTAAAATCTTTCTTGCTAGTCATAAAACTCCCCCGCAAATTCCTAGAGCTGCAAGTTCACAAAAGCAACTTTTTAAACCAATTTAATTATAAATAATTTATTTTTAACGCAAGATTTAGGGAGAAATTTAGATTTTCATCACTAGCCGTGGGGACGGTGACTGGGTCCCCGCGGGGACCCCGCGGTCGGTAACCCTATGTCTTACTAATTACTTTGAATTTTTAAAAAATTACTTTTTAAATATAAACAACAAAAAAGCAAAGTATTTTTAAGCAATTTTAGTTATTTATTCTTAAATAGAAAATTATAGCTCCGACTCCGATCCTCCAGGGATCGGGTTTTATTTAATACTTTTTTACCGCATATCATGCTTCCAGTATTTTGAGTGAGTTTTTCTCAATCTTTTTTTCAACAATTTCAAGATTTTCACACAGGTTTCCTACTTACTATTTTTGGATATTAGTAAAATATTTTAAACTATTTTAGCATTTTTTATAAAAAAAATTCTTGAATAATCAGAAAACTTAAAAAAGGAAAGAAGTTTTATGTGGAATTTTTTTTATTAAAAATTTGCATCGATAAAATAATAAAACAAATGTCATTCATTATCTTGGATCATTTCATTCTTGCAAAATCACTCATTTTTATTGGCTTCTCCCTGATCTTCAGAGGGTCCAAACACATCGATGGACGGATCCAACTCATGGACCCCGTGCTTCTCCACAGTCTGCAAAATTTGGTACCAATACGGCAGATATTTGGCCCATTCTCTTCAAAAAAAGAAATATTGGATTTATTAGTTAAGATTTTTTCCATTTTTTAGAAAATATTATTTAGTTTTAATTAATAAATACTGAGCACATGATGGCACTTTGTGTTTCCCATCTATAAAACATTTTTACATATATTCTGAAGATATACGATTTATGTATCTAATTAAGATGGAGCTGGAAGAAGTTGATCTCTCATTTTGTAATAATATTTAGCAAAAAAAATTTGCTTATTATCTCATATTATTGATTTGAACTATGGATATGGACTAATTTCTAATTTATGCTAAGTTAGGTTTATTTTTAAGTAATTTTTCATTTATTGCACTTTCTTGCTTGTTAGTGGGATTTGAAAATTTCCCATTTCTTTTTATAATTTATTTTTAATTTTTTATACTTGAATAAAGTTTTAATTGTTTGGCTGTCGTCGGGCTTTGGTTGTAAGAATTGCAGAATTTTTGTACGATTTTCTTCATAGTTCCTCTTCAGAGAGCCATACGTTTGTCTCAGCCAATAAATTGCATAGTCCCTGCGTGGCATACCCTCGTGACATTCCAGCTAAATAACAACTTATATTTTTTTTGAAAATTATTTATTCGTTTTTCTTTTTATTCTTTTGCAATTATAAAGGTATTCAGGTATTTTTTTGTCGAATTTTTTCCCAACCTGTTTTTCATCGTTATGCCTGTGGACGATTTGGTAGACTTCATAGTCTTGTGGACTCATAGTTGCTCGAGTCATTCCAACAAGTTGTCCCAACTAAAATTGTGAATTTGCATATTGTTGTTTAAATTAGGGAGGATTCCCCGCGTGGATACGATGCACGGGGACGGGAATGGGCAAGGTTCTCCCCGTCCCATCCCCGCCGGGGACGGGGACAGTTTTTAACGGGGTTCCCGCGGGGACTGGAAAAAAATGTATTTTTCTCCATTTTTTCTGATACTCCGGGGGAAATAACGCGGGGAAGGAGTTCAGTAAAATCTGGTTCTGGTTTTTTCTGGGCAAAAAAAAACCAGAAAAAAAACAGACCCAGAAAATCCTAGAAAAGCCTAGACCCAGAAATAACCCAGAAAAAAACTAGGCTGAGCCCAGACCCAGACCGATCTCTAATTAAGGGGTGCCGGCGGCCTCAATAATTCCAACTAAAATTGTAAATTTGCATATTTATACTTTTTCATTCAATGCTATGTCAAATAAAATGGGCATTATTTAAAAATTTGCAAGAACTTAATTTCTTATATACAAATGAATTCGTATTAAAATTAAATAAAAATTAATAATATTTGTAGTTGGTGCATCATAATTAGGGCTGTACATTTTATTAAAAAGACATGGAATCGTAGGGAAATGCTCAAAAACGCGTTTTTCGACATATTTAAGTGTATTTTGATGAACTTTTTTTTCCCTATTTTCCCAATTTCTTTAGTCGGTTGGATTTTTCCCTATTTTCTCCCTATTTTGCCTATTTTTTAAGAAATTCTTCACAAAAATGCAACAAAAACCGAAAATTTTAGATTTTTTGGAAAATTTTTTAGTTTTTTCGGGAAAATTTTTGCAAATTTTTTATTTTCCGAAAATTTTAGGAAAATTTTTAGTTTTTCTACAAATTTTTCAAAAAAAATTTTCGCAACTTTTTTTGAAAAAATTTCAAAAAAAAACTATTTAATATTTTTTTTAAATCTTCATTTTTATATTGAAAAATATCTCAAGATATGGTTAAATTAGTTTTTAAAAAAGCTTAATATGCTTTTTTGGCGAAATTTTTGAATTTTTAGGTCATATTTTAGAAAAAATTTTGCCTTTTTTGCCTATTTTCGCTACTTTCCTCCCTATTTTCTCCCTATTTGGGCCCTTTTTTGCTCCCTAATATGTAGGTCTCTATTTTGGCTTACGGGAATTCCCTAAAATGTACAGCCCTAATCATAATGATTTATGATTTTCAAATTTTAATGAATTTTATGAATGAAATTTAAATTGGCTAACTGTCCAAAGGCTGATGCTAAATTTTTTGATATTGTGTTATAATGAAAACCTTTTGCCAATATCTAAATAATGTCCCATCATGTTTATTTATGTGTAAAAATTTTCTTTACTAAAAAAATAATAATCTTACCGGCACAATATGGCCAATTGCCCTGTACAACATTTGGTACAGTACCATCTTCAAAAGCGGGTCGGCCAAACGTTGACCCCATTTGATGAATAAGAAGTAGGACATGCGCCTTTCATTGTGCACCTCGTTCAACGTTTTCTCAATCGTGGCAATGTTAATGCCTGTCTTGGTGCAAAACGGGACAAGTTTGTCCAGCTTGGTACACTCTTCGCCAGTTGGGCCGTTTAAGGACCTAGCCCCAAGGGCTCTAATGTAAGCAATCTGAAAATTAATTATTTTGCTTAACTACATGAATTTCGACATTTTTGCCGGAATTTCAAAGAAAAATTTTATACCATCCGAATTGGCATGAAATTCTGCACAACTTTTGCTTTTATACTATTGATCTAACGAGTCTAACAAAAGTTTTCTGGACTGTTATTTTATTTTTGCACTTTTCACTGAAACGACTCAAGATGGGTGGTAATTTAGAAATAAATGCCAGGAATAGTCGGCAAGCTACCTTGAGAGTCTCCAAAAATGGACCCCTATAGAAAATCACTAGATCATGTTTGTAATAGAAAAATAAAATTTACTAAGGTAATTCATACCTTAGAGTTTCAGATTTTTATGTTTAGAAAAAGCCACCGATCCCATTTTTCCAAAAATTTCACATATTGTTAAACTAATTCATAAAATTTATTTCTTTTTTTGGCTATTTTTGCATCTTCAATTCTATAAATACTCTCTTTAGATTAAAAATGATATTAAGGCTTAAAACATAATTGTTTTCACAAAGTTTTTTTTTACAAAATTTGTAAAGCTTGCCTGATATAAGCTAGGTCGAAATTCAAAGGGACTTTAGAAACTAAAAAGATCAATTTTTTGCATATATATTTACCATATATACTTATGGCCTAGCAAGTTTAAAAAAGATTTCAGCAAACCGATTACACCTTATGGACAACACGGAATGCCAAAAAATGTTGCCATCCAATCAGATTACTGATTTTCAACAAAGTTTTTATCCAATTTGGTTGTTTCCTTTGATCGTTTTCATCTCCAAAAAATACTTTCAAAGGTAGCTTTAACCGATTCATATAGCAATCAAAATCTTCTGGTTGAGTGTACAAGTACCACACCCAAATATTGCTTCTGATGTTGTATTCTAATGGATTTGGGTCAATTGCGTGAAGATCGACGGCGGCATTCTGTGTTTTTTCAAATAATCTTAATGCAAGATATCCTTAAAATTTTGTCTACCACAGGGCAGGACTACTGCACGGGCCGGCCCGGAAACGGGCCAGGTTGATTTCGTCCGGCACGGCCCAGATAGGCCTTGTAGACGGTAAAAATTCTGACCTAATCCCCAAAATATTTTATTTTATCAGGGATGCCCCGAGGGCACAAATCAATTGCCTTCGGACAAAATAAAAAAAAAGAAAAAAATCATCATTTTCTTCTGGTCATTATTTCTTCTGGGCCGGAATCGGAACTTACTTCATTAATTTTATATGAATTTTTATTATTTAATTTTTTCCTAGGACCATAAATTTCCGAAAAAAAATTTCTCGAAAATTTTCTGTACATATATCATATGAGACCCCTGGGAAGGTATCATATCTCCACGACACTTTCTTGTTAGTATAATAAATTCAATAATGTAATTAATTTATAATCCCCTAATTATAAGAATTATATTCTTTATATAAAATGCTTTACAGAAATTGGCTTGGTTTCGGAAAAACATTTTCCGCCAGCAAAATCATCGAAATCTGGGACAACACCTTGGGTAATCTGAATCAAAAACAAAATTAAAATATATATTTTTTATTTTTTGCCGTGCCGAGTCATTTCGACGCGAAATGCTAAAATAATAAAAATAAACACAGTTATACAGTTATACATATTTACATAATAAATATACATATATACATAGTTATACTAGCATATTTATCAGTGGAAATTTTTTAAACAAATAAATTTAAAAAATTATAAATCAAAATTAATTATATTTAGACATATAAATGTTCTTTCTATTTATTTTTAAAAAAGAACTAAAGAAATAATAAGTCCGACCCATCAAAGTCCAAAGATGAAAAATATCAGCAAATTATCTCATCTTTAATAACTTTTTTGTCTAATTTTTAATTAATTTTGTCGAGTTCTTAAATTAAATTTTATCCTTTTGACACTTTTTCAAGAAATGACAGAGCATAAATCCTTTTAATTTATTT
>LDKF01000334.1:36378-84578 GCA_001026735.1 Rotylenchulus reniformis | reverse complement strand
CACATTTCGGAGACCTGATAGGGCCGCCGGAGAAAATTTTGAGCATTTGTACGAAATCAACAACATGGGACGGCATTTTGTGAGAGTACACCTTGGTATAAGAGGGTCTTGAAAAAAAATAAAGATAGATTTGGGGGCTGGAAAAATCGAATTTTTAATGAACAACAAATCGCAAAAAATGAGCAATTTCCTAAAGAAAAATAATAGTTTCAAAATCGAACACATAATCTAAATGAGACCAACCCAACCTAAAAACAAAAAATAAAATAAAAAATGAAAATATATTGTAAATTTTGCCCAAAAAATAGAAGCAAAAATAGTCTTCTTAAAAATCAGAAAATTCAACAAATTGATCCCTACTTATAGGCTTGCTTCATCTCGTAGATTTGCGCATTCGTGCGGGTGGTCATAATCCTGAAAATATTTTTAGGCTCTTGAAACAGAGACAAACTTACTCGATCAGCACATGTTTCTTGATGACAGGTCCCTAAATAAAAAATAATAATTTTTCAGAGGACGGATACGGTCCTAAAAATTTGCGAAAAAATCAGGGTTCAAAATCCCTAAAAAACCTGCAAAATTATAGGAAAAAATCACCAATAATTTTTTAATACCATATAAAAAGGCAAAATTTACAAAAAAATCTAAGGCTCTTGCAAATTTTATACAAGTTCCTCTGCAATTTCGGACCTCCATTGCTCGGTGAACTTGTTGCGCATCGTAGCGTGCCGGATGCTCCATCAACGCGATGATCAGCTCTGCAAAATTGCCGCCGCTCAACTCTTTGACCAACTCGGCGACCAGCTCCTTGCCGTACATCTGCTTGAACACGCGGATCACCTGGGAAAATTGGGAAGGATAGTTTAAAAATTTGATAATTTAGAAAAATTTTCGGAAATTTCGAAAAATAAAAAGACCAAAAAGTAGAGTATATGTAAAGTTTTTTTTTGTTTTCATACTTTTTTTGTTTTCATACTTTTGGCCTAGTAAGTAGAGCTAGAAATACTAAAGACATGTGAAAAGTACGGTAAGTGAGTTAGCAGGTATCGTCAAAAACCCAGTAGAACGTATCACCGTTTCATGAAATTCTTGTACGTACTACGGTACTTGGTCTAACTTTAAAATTTTGTGATTTTTCTTTTGTATGCCCTACTAATCACCTCCTGGCGTTGTGCATTGTCGCAGTTGACAATGGCCCGGATCACTTTGGCCTTGTCACAACCACCGGAGGACACCACCTTCATGGCCTCGCGCAACGCATGCGCCGTTGACTGCGGATTGAAGTGCGGGTTCGCACGAATTGAAGGGGTTGTCATGGCTGGAAAATTCAATTTTTTAACCGTAAGAAAATCGGAAATTTCACTGCTTTAAAATTCAAGTGATTATAAAAACATTTAGCACAGAATCCGAGCTCAGGATCCCAGCTGGGATTCCCGAAGTTTCGAGATCGGGATTCGAGATAAAAATCCCAAAGTTGACAATCCCGAACCGGGATGATCCCGTATCCCGAATGATTCCGTATCCCGAAAAATTTCAATTCCGGTCTGGATCCCGAAGAGAAATATTAAAAAAATTCATATTTTATTTTTTCAGGAAATTTATTAATTTTATTTTGAACTTTTTTAAATGTTATTAGGTGTTGAGCGACAATTGAATTTTTCACTAAATTTTTGTATTTTTGCTTAACTCCCGAAATTTTAATCAGGATTTCGGGATACTCCCAATTCCGAATTTGAGACCGGATCTCAGGATCAGGATCAGCTGAGATTCGGGATCGACTCTTGCAAATCCCGATCCAGCCGGGATCCCCGATCCCTATCTCCCTTAATAGATTTACTTGGTAAAGTGCTCATAGCTTGCTGATGGATTAGGCCAGATAGCAATTGGCGCGCTTGTTGTTGTTGTTGTTGTTGTGCTTGTACAGCAGCAAGCAGCCATTCCTGCTGTTGCTGAAATGATGGATACGGTACGTTGAAGATGGACATCGGCGGCAAAGGGCACGACGGAACGCTCATGGTGATTGGCTGCTGATGAGGGCGCGGTGCGTTGCCGTTGATCGGCTGCGTGCGCGTTGCGTTAAAGGTGGCTGGCGTCGGGTGTGGTGGTGCGTTGATGTTGGTTGGCGGCGGATTTGGTGCGTTAGTAGTGGGCGGCTTAGGTTTTGGTGCGTTGGTAGTGGTCGGCTGAACGCAAGGAGCGTTGTTGTTGGTCAGCGGAGGGTGCGGTGCGTTGAGCGCGGTATGCGGAGCGAGCGGTCCGCAAAAGGGGAATGACTGAGGTAACGATGCGTTGGTGGTATTCGGCGGCGGCTGTGATGCGTTGATGGTTATCGGCTGCTGAAGGGACGGTGCGTTGGTGGCAGCCGGCTGAGTGCGCGGAGGTGCGTTGAATGCGGTCGGCAGCGGGCGCGGTGGTTTGGTGGCGGCAGTTGGCTGTTGAACTACTGCATTAGTGACGGTCGGCGGAGAGCACGGCGTTTTGGCAGGAGAAGTGCGCGGTGTAGGTGCGTTCATTATGAGCGATTCCAGTTCGTCCATGGCTATCATCGGCGGCTGCTTGTTCAGTTCGTTGGAGTTCTGCAAAGTGCTGGTTGCGTTGTCTGTGATCGGCGGCTGAAGACGCGGCGCATTTGTGATGATCGGATGAGTGCGCGGTGCGTTGTCGCTGATACTGGTGCGTCCTGCTGCACTGTCCATGCTGTCCGAATTGACGACGAAAAAGTCGTCATCCACCTCTGCATCCGAACCCGAGTCGCTTTTCTTCTGCAATGCCATGATTTGGTGTTGGAAAAAATGCACCGGGAAAATTTTTTAGAACAACCATATTAGACCATATCTACAAAGGTAAATACATGTAGAACACATTTTTGGCCTGAAAAGTTTTCAAATTCTTTTGTGTAAGTTGGAAAGTTTTCTAAATTTGGCGAAAAATTCCATAAATTTTTCACGGAACTCCTTTGAAGCTTGGTCTAATTAGATGGTGCAAAAAAATTGCCTGTTCACTTTTAGTTTTTGTCCCCAAATTTTTGTCTCCTGTGCTGTCCCATAAACATGGCATAATCGGATGCTAAGACGTTATGAAAAAAGCCGCCATTCTGGCACTTTTTTGAAGCTTGCTAGGCCATAACTATAAAAAGCAAATATGTGCAAATTTTGGTGCACATCGTTCCTCCCCCCCCCCCCCGCTCGTTTCCACCAGCGCTAGAAAAATTATTATAAATTTTTTCAGGTAAAACCACCTAGAGAAGTGAGTTGGTGTCAAAGATAGCGCTAAATGCCTGCTATAAAACTTGCAAGAAGAACTTTTCGATTTGGCCAAATAGGAAAAAGTTATGGCCAGACCATTGGCCAAAACCACGATTTTATGGCTTAACTTGGCCATAATTTTTTTGTACTTTTTAACAGCCCATTTGTCACAATTGTTTCTTCTAGCATCTCCGAAAACCAGTGAGTTGGATCCAAATGGCAATGGCTGACCTCTTCCTGGTTATTCATCTGCTGTTCCTTCCATTCCCGATCCATTTCCACCTCCTTCCGGATCTTTGCCGCTTCTTCCTTCAATTTCATTTCCGCTTCCTCTCTACCCTTCCGTTCCGCTTCCAACTCCTTCCGGATCTTTTCCGTTTCTTCCTTCAATTTCATTTCCGCTTCCTCTATACCCTTCCGTTCCGCTTCCAACTCCTTCTTTAGCTTTTCTGCTTCCTCCTTCCACTTTCGTTCCGCTTCTTCCTTCCGCTTCCATTCCGCTCTTGCTTCGCTCAAGTTCTGGTTCATTTCTTCCTTAAATTGTGCTTTAGCCACTTCTCCCCGCTTCTTCTTTTCCGCCTCCGCTTTCAGCCGTTCTTCCGCTTCCTCCTTCCATTTCCGTTCCGCTTCCTCTCTCTTCTTCCGATCTGCTTCAGCTTCCTCCTTCCACTTCCGTTCTGCTTCCTCTCTCTCCTTCCGTTCCGCTTCCATTGCCTTCCGGTTCTTTTCCGCTTCTTCCTTCCACTTCTTTTCCGCTTCCTCCTTCCGCTTCCATTCCACTTCTAACTTATTCATTTCTTCCATAAACTCTCTTCTAGCCACTTCCTTCCGCTTCTTCTCTTCCGCCTCAGCTTCCTCCCTCTTTTTCACTTCCATATGTAGCTTTCTTTCCACCTCATCCTTCCGTTTTCCTTCCGCTTTCATCTGTTCTTCCGCTTCCTCCCTCCGTTTTGCTTCATCCTCCAACTTCCGCTTCAACTGATCTATCATTTGCGCCATTTCCTGTTCCTTGCGTTTCCATTCTTCCCCACCTTCCTTCAGCTTCTCATTTTCCTTCTTTTCCTTACAATTAGCAAAATAAAAAATGAAAAATTAGAAATTATTTTATCTTGCTAATATAATTGCATTTTGTAGCCTCCTTTTTGAAAAAAATGATGCTTGTAAAATCGCCTGTAAACGAAATCCCTGGGGTAGTCGCCTGTAAACGAAATCCCTTTTTTGACGCTGAATCCGATTCTGGCGTACATTCTGACGTATTGCGTCATCTGACGTCACTTTTTGACGCTATCGTCAAAAAAATTCGAAATTAAATTTCAAATCATTTTGTACTAAAATGGCCATGGAAGAACTCAGAATTTCACGATGATTAAATTTTGCGAAAAAATGTATTCTACATATAATTTCTGAAAAGGTTTCATTACTTTACCCTTGCGAACACGCTTGCTTGAATTATATTTTCTTTATCATTTCTATGCATAAATTTAATTTCGGGAAAAAATTTGACGGTAGCGTCAAAAATTGACGTCAGATGACGCAATATGTCAGAATAGACGGACGCCAGAATCGGATTCAGCGTCAAAAAAAATTTTTACAAACTATTTTTTTTTCAAAAAAAGGGGCTGCAAACTGCATTATTACTAGGGCTCGGAAAAATATCCAAATGGATATTTTTTGCGGAGGCTCAAAATTGGCTTAAAAATCAAATAAAACGCATTTCAAGACAAGAATAAAATTTTTTGCATAATTTTACGTAGTTTCACATACCTAATTTGAATTTTATGTGGAAATTTTTTACTAATTTATGCGGATATTTTGCAATTTTATATGATTATTTTTTCGAGCCCTAATTATTACTATTGATGATAAACAGCTGTCCCGATGTTTCCCGCCGGAGAAAATTTTACGATCATAAGGTTCCAATTGGTCAAATATTTCTCAGGTGTTAAGAAAAAATCAAAAAGTATAAAAAAAGATTCAAACAACACGCTTTCGTGCCAAAAAAATTGAGGAGCTAAAATAAAAGTTGAAATTCTCTGACTTTTTCTACGCTGATTACATCGGAAAAGTCTTTTTTGCGTTTTTGCTGTTTTTAGGCACCGAAAAAACAATTTCCGTAAATTAATCTAATAAGAACGACTATCCTGAGGCAATTTTTTGACGCTGAATCCGATTCTGACGTACATTTTGACCTATGCGTCATCTGACATCATTTTTGTATCTGTCGTCAAAAAAACTTAACAAAAAGTGACGTCAGATGACGCATTACGTCAAGATGGGCATCAGACGGATTCAGCGTCAAAAATTGCCCCAGGGTAGTCGTTTTTAGAAGAAATACGGAAATTTTCTTTTCAAAAATTTGATGGCCAAAAATAGGACACAAACGCAACCAAATTAGGACACAAACCAAATTCTCAGTCATTATTTTACCATAATTTTTTCCATGATGGATCAATTCGAATGAACATAGGCTCATTTTGTTGCTATTTTTGGGTTTTTTGACACTAAATTACTTTCTCTAGGTGAGATGAGTTATATTTTTGAAAGTCGCAAAAATTTAAAATAATTATGCTTTTATTTACTTGCGGATTCGGTGCGGAAGAACCCATGGTACCACTCAAATTTGGTTGAATGGTGGTTTCCGCAGAGCCAGGGTTCATAATGCTGAAGCTGAAGGCTCCACCTGTTGCTGCGGAAACAGGCGGACAAACTGAAATAAAGGGTTGGTTCTAGGGCGTTAAAATAAGCTACTTTGGCCAATCTGGCCAAAAAATTAAAACAATTGCTAGGCAAAAGTAAAAAGCAAAGTTGTCTAGAAAAAATTATGTTTTTCAATTTATGACCAATCCTCTGTTACCGTAAAACTCTATTAGGAACTCATGGGGTCTTGTTTTTTCAACCCCACTAGAGGGGGAGTTTATTGGAGGCTGGGCTCCTAATGAGAGATGGGGACTTATTAAAGGTAATAGGTATTAGTTTTTCGAAATACGGCTAATGTTATTTAAACATTTCGCCTAACAAGAATTAAATTTTTGGCCATCATGGCCAAAGTGATTTTGGCGGTTTTTTAACTCCTACTTATAAAGTACCAAACAAAGCCTGTAAAGAAAAGATGAAAAAATTTTATTGTGACCAGCAAAAAAATGTAGAAAATTTTGTTGTGAAATTAAATGATGGAAAAATTCCATTTAGGGGCTGTTTGAATGTTTGAACCTTTTGAGGATCCGACATTTGCGACTTTTGCAAATCAGACTTTTGTTGCGGACCAGACGTTTGTGGATCTGACCTTCGCGTATGTAACTTTTGCGGGCCAAAAAATGGAGATGTGGTCAAACGCTAGTGGCCAAGTCAAATCTGCAAATGTCGGGTCCTCAAAAGTCGGATAGCCGTTCTATTCACCTTCTGAACTATAAAAATAATGCATGGGGTATCGCAACCAGTCGTCTCCACCGCCGCTTTGCAGATTTCCGCTTCCCTGCTGTTGATGAGACGGCTGCGGATAACCTCCTCCAGCTGCCGCTCCTCTGGACATGTTGAATGGCCAGAGGGATTTGTTAGGAAGATTTTCTTTGGGAAAATTAAGGGCTAATAGAGATATTTTAAATAGCGATCGGAAGAGTAAAATGGATGGACACAGAGGTGCTAGGGCGTTAAAAACCCGCCACATTTGCCAATCTGTGTGTCCAAAAACTTTTTTAAGGCCAAAAATATAAATATCAAAGTTGTGCAAAATTTTATGCACTATCATCTGATATTTTCAATTTTTCAAAATTTTTAAAACTAATTATGAAACACAAAATTCGGCACAACTTTTATATATTTTATACCTTGGGCCTAGAACGGTTCGACTTTTCACTTTATGCCTAAAAAGTTAAAATTCGAAAACTAGGTGTGTTATCGTGTTTAACACTTTTGAAAATATCACTAGGATTGGAGAGTATGAAAAACGAACTAAAATTTGGGTGGGGAGGGGGTAAATACCAAATGATGAAAATCATATATTTGATGAAATTTTATGACAATTTCTGTTCAGATCCGAACTTATCTGTAGATATGAAAATCCCTGGATTAAATATAAAATAGGAAAAAACAATTCCAGGGATGTTGGTAAATTTAACAAGTACATGGCCATATTTGGCCGAAGATCCACGATTTTTGGACCTTTTCGCGTTCAACATTAAAAAAACGCGAACCCGAACCACAACTAAAAGGGTACCCGAACAAAGAAGTCACAGTTAACTCGCGAAAAGTTCGGGTTCGTTTTTTTGCTCGTGTCACTAAAAACCCCCGATGAATGAACAACAACCTCGTGAATGTTCGTGACTAGAGTCATGAACTTTTTGAAAAAAACCAGCAGAACCATGAACAAGAACTTGAAGGGTACCCGAATAAGAAGTTACGAACTAAAACTTCGTGTTTTTGTTCGTACCAATAAAACCTAAGTAGAATGAACAAGAACCTTGCGAAAGTTCGTGGACGAACTTCAGTTCGTGTTTGCTCTTGTTTAGTTGTAGATCATCTCTCTAGTTTAGTGAGGGAGGTCATTCGCCAAACAATAAAAGTGCCATTTGGCGAATTTGATGTGACTAGATGCCAACTTGACGAGGAGGTAGGATCGGGCAATTTTCCCAGCAGAATTATCCCATTTTTGCCTGGGGCAAAACCAGCGCAAATATGAATTTGAGTTCAAACAAAGTACCATCATAGTACGGTACCAAGGCTGGCGACGGAAAAAATTTTTCGGGCAAGGCGTAACGAATTTCAGCGGCCCGAAAGGCCACCCGAGAAAATTTCGCGTTTCGACCATTTTCTTATAAAAAAATGGTCAATTTTTATAAAAAAAAGGGGATCTCGGAGAAAAATTTGGAAATTTAGACGAAATCAACAAGAGGACCCTTATGAAAACATTTTTCGACTCTGCATTTCTCGCCCTTGTACGGTACTTTTTAATAAAAAACAGGTAGACAGTATTACAGTTTTTTATGCACTATAGGAGTTCAAAATTTTGAGAAAACTTGTATCCGATACCAGCAGTAGTCGGAGGTGTACCAGTATATAAAACCAAAATGTGTACCAATTCGAACGGACATAGGCTTATTTTGTGGCTATTTTTTTGCTCTATTTTTTGACACCAAAAACATTTTTATAAGTCTGGTTTGAGCTGAAATATAACAAAATCCCCAAATATCGGGTTCCCAAATGTATCTGATTTCGATCGGATTCTTAGGGAAAAAAATTCCCGAAAAATCCAATCAGCTTCTTCTAATTTTTATCCATTCTACCATACATCTATCTCCCTTTTTAATCCACCGGTGGATCCAAAAAATTGTGAACCCCGTAGATTTCCCGTCTATGCTTGATGTAAATAAGGTCAAATCACATCGAATTTGTTAAGTATAAAATTTGTCCAAACCAGGATTCGTCCAACCAGCCAAAAACCAAGATAAAGAAGCATCGAATTTTCAAAAATTTGAGACCTCGATTTCTGATTTTAAATTTTTGCTTAAATGCTTTGGAGTGCGAATTTATTCCAAAAAATCCCTAAAATGTAACATCATGAAAAATATTTTAAAATTTTTTGAAGTTAAATGGATTGATGAAGGAGATGTTTTTTAAATATTTTTAAGGGCCGTTTTCTAAAAAATTTCACAGGTCATGAAGAGCAAAAAATGGATTTTTAAAGAAAATATGTACCCTTTGATTAAATTTATCCAAATATTACTGTATCCATAAATGTAAAAAATTAAAATGAATTGAAAAATACAAAGTCCAAAAGTATAAGATAAGTTGTAGAAGATTGGTAAGATTACGGTAAGATCGAAGCAGAGTCAAAAAATATCGGCGATTACGGTATAAATAATTGGTTACTGTAAGATTCAAAAAAACTTGTACTTAGAAGTCGGATCCATTCTCTTCATTTTGTTCCAAACCATAACAGCTCATTGGTAGAAGCCGTAAAGAATGGCGATTAAACAGTCCTAAAATGGGGAAATTATAAAAAAATCCAAAAAAATTAGCTTAATAAATTGTTTCCCATAGCTCGAAACTTCTCGGTTTCGGGTTAGTCGAGAATAGTTTCGGGTTTTTTGGGTTTCGGTCTCGGGTTTTTGTCCGAAAAATTGAGACTTTTTTACACAAACGGCTAAGGCGTTAAGAAAACGCCAAATGGAAAGGTTTGGCCGAAATCTTTTTTGAAGATTGCTAGGCCAAAGATATTAAAAAGCAAAGTTGTGCAGAATTTTATACACTATCTTCTGGTATTCTTTAATACTTGAAATTCAGCCAAAAAGTTCGAAATATCTCATGAAAATCCTAATTTTTTGACATTTTCGAAAAAAATTCCAATTTTTAGGTCGAGTTTCGAAAACCAGAAGATATATCATAAAATTCTGCCTAAGTTGCTTTTTGTCTTATGGCCTAGCAAGATTCAAAAAAAGTTTTCGGCCAGACTACAGCATTTGGTGTTTTTTTAATGTTCTAGCATCAGAAGGACCTTGTAGTGGCCGGAACAGTGTTTGGCAATCACATTCTCCAAGGGCATGCCGTACAACGAGTAAGCCTGGCGGATGGCGTCCAAGTCAATCTCGGATCGGGTGACCACTAGACGAATCTTAAAAAACGAAAATTTTGGTAGAAAAATTGTTTTTTTTTCTTGAAAATTACCAGATCCATGTCGGTGCCAAAGCCCTGAAAAATTGAGAAAATTGATGAATAAAAATTGTTATGTAGAGCATAGCTGGATGGAATTCATAATCCCGAGCTACGGAAATTCCGGAGTTTTTTCGATTCCGAAAGCGAATCATCCTTATCGCGATTCATTCACTTTTTTCAGGGTTGTCCCGATCCCGAATTTGAAATGGGATTTCCCAGGATATTCGGGAACATCTCTAGCCCAAATCCCAGATCCCGAAAATCCGCCAGGATCCAGGTCCCGCTCTACCCTGGTTTATGCAATAAAAAAATAAATTTTTGATATTTTTCATTCCATCGCTTCTAGGACCTCAATGTAGTCGTAAAACAGGTTGGCGAAGTAGGCAGAGGGATTGCAGATGTAATCCACTATGGCCCAATATGCGTTGCGGAGGTCTTCGCTGAAAAAAACGCCACTTAATGACCGTGTTCTCTTTAAAAAGACCGTGTCAACGGTGCTGGGTCGTTATATAAAAAAAATTTCAAAACCCGTTCTTCAAAAAAAAAATTGGCGCTACTGTAAAGGCGGACCTTCTTGAAAACCCACAAATTTAACAGGGGGGACCCTTTTCATTTGAAAACCAAAAAAAGATTTTTTTTGCATTTTTTTACCGTTTTAACTACTTTTTGAGCAAAAGCATTGGAAAAAAACAAAAAAAAATTTTTCAATTTTTACCTAACAGGGGGGACCCTTTTAGTGGGTTTTCAAGAAGGTCCGCCTTTACAGTAGCGCCAAAAAATTTAACCTTGCTTGCTTAAGAATAAAGTTACGCAGCGCAGAATTTTATGCTCTATCTTTTGGTATTTTTAGTTCCAAATTTCCGACAAAAATTTGAAATGGGGTTTTCATGAAAATTTCGAACTTTTCGGCCGAATTTCGAAAAATTAAAATGCCAGGAGATAGAGCATAAAATTCTGCATAAGAATGCTTTTTATACATAATGTTGGCCCAGCAAGGAAAAAAAATGTTTTTGCTCAAATTGGTCACATTGGCCACTTTTTTAACGTCACAGCACCATTCTTGGCACCAAATTCTGCCAATTTTTTACCTGAACTCGGCATTGATCGCCCTCGCAATGGACCACTGTCCATGCTGTTTCTGATACTCGTCGAACACCTTTGGAGTTCAAAGATCAAACAATAAACAATCGATATTTTCGTCCGATCATCTTACCAAGCGAAGTTGTGCGTAGTTTTGAGTGCACAGAATGGCGTTGGAAGCCTCTTGGTCGGCATGCCAGATGCGTTTTGCGTCCTAAAAAAATAAAATTTCGATTCTAAGGCATCTAATAGAGATGGTATTTGCCACTTGATGGGCCCGGATCGGATCGGTTAGGCAGGACTCATCACGAGCTCCAGAACAGAGAGAAACAAGCAGAAGCGCGAAATGGCCAGATATCTTGCTGACCAGGTCACGTTCCAGGTCAACACCGAACATGTAACTGCGAAATTGTTTAAAATTATGAAAAAATATTTTTTACGAAAAATGGTGGATTTAGAAGGTGTATGAGGGGGTACATACAAAAAAATTGGGGGGGGGCGCGAGCGGATGCCTATCCTCGGTTCAAATATAACCTATAGAAAATGAAAATTTGGACAAACATTTCGGTGTTTTCGTAAGCCCTATTTTTCGATACATTCGACTATTTCGAACTTTTCGGGTAAAATCGAAAAAATGCAAAAATATAGCATAAGATTCTGCACCAATTGGATTTTTGAACTTTTTGTCAATGAGGACTGAAAGGAAGGGGGGGGGAGTCCTTAGTAACGAATTTTGAAATTTCCACTGTCGAAACAGGTCCCCAAATTAATTCCATACTTGTAGGCTTGCTTGATCTCGTAGATTTGCGCATTTGAACGAGTGGTCATAATCCTTGGAAAAAACGGAAAAAATAATTCGGACCGTAAAACAAAAAACACACTCACTCTATCAGCACGTATTTTTTGATGCCAGGTCCCTAAACAAAAAATTAATTATTTTTTAATAAAAATATAGAAAAAAAATCAAAAAAATTAAATTAAAGTAGGCTCTTGGGGGTGCCGATCTTTGCGACCCATTAGGTAACCCTAAAAAAAGAGCCTTGGCGTAAAAATATTGAACAAAAAATTATCTACAAAATGAGCCTAATCCCATCTAAATTGGTCTACTGTGAAAAAAGATATGGGCAAATTACTGAGAATTTGGCCAAAAAACAATATTTTCTTCAATGTTCCATTTCTAGCGGGCTTAGGCTCATTTTATAGCTAATTTTTTGCTCTCTTTTTTCTGACATTAAAAAAATTTCTCTAGGCTTTATTTGAACCTACCTAGTTATAATGAGAGCCGCAAATGTCGCACAACCTTTATGGTTTATGGCGCGTCAGACAATTTGACAGCGAAGAAAAACTTCATTTTAGACCTCGTTAGACCAAAAATATAACAGGAAAGTTGTGCAGCAGTTTAATCTCTATCTTCGGGTCTTTTTAGTTTTTCGAAATTCGAATAAGTTCAGAATATTCGTGAAACATCCTATTTTTCGATATTTTTGAAAATTTTCGAACTTTTTTGAGGGAAGTTAGAAAGCTAAAAATACCGCACAACTTTATCTTTTATATTTTTGGTCTAACGAGGTCTAAAATAAGTTTTTCCCTATAATTATTCGAGCGCCGTTTACGGACCTGCATTGCCCGGTGGAGTTGTGCCGCGTCGTAGCGTGCCGGATGTTCCATCAGCGCGATGATCAGCTCCGCAAAATTGCCTTCCAATCCGTTCTTCAGCTCGGTGATCAGGTCCCTGTCGTACATCTGCTTGAACAAGCGGATCACCTATAAACAAATGGGGGTAAAATTGGCCTTTTTGAATTCAGAAAAAATTTTTCAGAACATCTTCTTAAATCATTCCGTATCGCGAATTTTGCGCACCAGACAATTGCGCCCCAAGCGATATACCTAACTCTATTCAAATTGAGAAATGAGTTTATTGTCAAAAATAGAGCAAAAAATATTAGCTAAGAAAGAGCCTACACCCGTTCGAATTGGTCCATTCTGAGAGGTTATGGCCAAAATACAGAGTAATTGGACAAATCCATTTATTTTGGCCATAACTTTCCTTAGAATGGACCATTTCTAACGGATTTAGGCTCTTTTTGTAGCTAATTTTTTGCTTTATTTTTGACATTACACTGATTTCTCAAGGTTTCGTTTGAATCTAGTTATATCGCTTGGGGCGCAAATGTCGGGTAACCAATCATTCAACATCACCTCCTGGCGTTGTGCATTGTTGCAGTTGACAATGGCCCGGTTCACATTGATGTTGTCACAACCGTCGCCGGACACCGCGTTCTGTGCCTCGCGCAGCAGCAGTTCCGCCGCGGTCTGCGGGTTGAAGTTCGGGTTCGCACGAATGGACGGCATGTACATGGCTGGAAAATTCTATTTTAATGGTGCTGGGCCGTCAAAAAAAAGGTGGCCAATGTGGCCGAAAACATTTTTTTGAAACGCTATGCCACGGCAAATTTGTGCGGAATTTTATGCTCTATCTTCTGGTTTTTTAATGGAGGGAGGGGGTTTACGGGGGGAGGGGGTGTTAAAAGTTGAACACCCCCGTTAGCATACCTTATTTTTCTATATTTTCGAACTTTTTGGCTGAATTTCGAAAATAAAAATAGCAGAAGATAGAGCCTAAATAAAATTCTACACAATTTTGTACCTATTGTCCTGGCAAGCTTAAAAAAGTCAATTTTTCAACCTCTAATAAGAAAGCGCATTGCATAAATTTGGGGACAAACTTGGAGACGTTCAGAAAAAGTTTTAAGCCAAACACAAATATATTCAGAAAATTATTTTTGACCATTTTAATTTTTCCGATTTCTTGAATTTTTTTTTGAAATTTTTTAAATTTTTCCCGAAAAATCATGTTTTTGCGAAAAATTCCAAAGTTTCATTGGATATTCGAAAAACCAACCAGCAGGCATAATTTTTTGCGAATATTTGTCTTTCAGAATTTTTGTGACTTGATTTCCAAAAGTTCCAAAGACATCTTAATGTCAGTCTCCAAATTTCCGCGCACAAGTTTCTGCGTGTCTTTTAAAGAAAAATGAAATTTTCGATGCTAAAAAATCCTTAATTTCAATATTTCTCCACCGTATTGTTGTTGCGGGTGATGGCCATCATATGCCCCGGGGCCGTACGGTGCGTTACCGTAACCCGGCGGGATAGTTCCGACAGAAGGATACGTTGTGTTGTAGATGGTCGGCACAGGGTACGGTACATTGATGATGATTGGCTGATGAGTACGCGGTGCGTCGAAGATCGGCGTAGAGAACGGTGCGTTGTTGATGGGAGCCGGAGGAGGGTTTGGTGCGTAGATGGTGTTTGGCGCAGGGTTTGGTGCGTTGTTGATGGAATTCGGCGGAGGTTTTGGTGCGTTTATGGGGTTCGGCAGAGTGTTTGGTGCGTAGATGGTGTTTGGCGCAGGGTTTGGTGCGTTGTTGATGGTGTTTGGCAGAAGTGCGTTGATGGTGTTCAACGGAGGGTTTGACGCGTTTTTGGAGTTCGGCGGAGGATTTGGTTCGTTGATGGTGTTCGTCGTGGGGTTTGGTGCGTTGATGGTGTTCGGCGGAGGATTTGATGCGTTGTGGATGATGTTCGGCGGTGGATTTGATGTGTTGATGATGTTTGGCGAAGTTTGCGGTGCATCGAACGCGGTCGGCGGAACGAACGGTCCATAGATTGGAGACGAATGACGGAAAAGTGCGTTGGTGGTAGTCGGCTTGGAGAACAGTGCGGGGAAGATTAATGCTTTGGTGGTTGCCGGCCAAGCATGCGGTGCGTTGATGGTGTTCGGCGGCGGGTTTGTTGCGTTCGTGATGGTGTACGACCGAGTGAACGGTCCGTGTATTGGAGCTGACATAGTGGACGATGCGTTTGTGGTGATCGGCGGCGCGTGTGGTTCTGCGTATATCGGCTGGGTACGCGGTGCATTGGTAGTGGTCGGCGGAAGCAGCGATGCGTTCAACGCGGTAGGCGAAGCGACCGGTGCGTTGTTGGTGGTCGGTGGAGGGTTTGGAGCGTTTGTGGTCAGCGGCAGAGTGCACTGCGGTGCATTGAACGTGGTCGGCGGAGCTAACGATCCGTCGATGGAAGTTGCCGGATGGGACGGTGCGTTCAACGCGGTCGGCTGCGTGCGCGGTGGGTTGGTGGCGGTTGGCTGATGTGAAGCGAGGGAAGTGCGCGGTGTTGGTGCGTTCAAAAAAATTGACTCCAATTCTTCGATGGTCATCATCAGCTGCTTGTCTTCCGGTTCATTGCCGTTCAGCGGCAAAGTGCCGGTTGCGTTAGTGGCATTTGGCTGCGTGCGCGGTGCGTCATTGTTGATGCGTCTTGTGCTGTCCATGCTGTCGTCCGCGTTGCTGACGATGGAGAAGTCGCTATCCACCTCCGCATCCGAGTGGCATATCTGTACATAATGTCCTCTGTTTAAAAAAATTTATAAACGATACTTTAAAAAGTGCCAACCGCTAAATTTGGCCTAAAACTTTTTTGAAGTTCAAATGTACATATAAAGACAATCTGTAGGATTGTACCTTTTTAGTTTGCGTCAAATTTCCTAGGAAAAATTAGAAAAAAAATTAAACTTTGAAATCATTAAATTTTCAGAAATTTTCAAGCAAATTTGAAAATCCAAAAAGGCCAAATGGAGCACAAAATTCTTTCATTCGATTGTCTAGCCGATTTCCGTTTTGTAAAAAGGAAAAATTATTGCACCTTTAAATAGAAAAATTAAGCATATTAATGTTTTTCTCACCGTATTATTAGCAGATAAATAACATACATACCACTAAGAAAAAAATCTAAAAACGAATATTTAATGAAAAATCAATAACTTTTTAGGAAAAATTGTACCTATATTTTCAAATTGTTTTTCATTCATAACAAAATATTTCTTCGATTTTTTTATTAATATTCTGTTTCTATTTATTTATTAATATTGTCTTATTTCTTCTATTTTCTATTAATATTGTCAAGTTAAAATTTATTTTTATCTAAAAAAACTGAATTGAATAACCCCTTAGATCAACGCCCATTCTGACATTTTTGGATCAACGACAGGCCAAAACATCATTTTATCGATGGTTTGATGTTCGGATGATGTTCTGACTATGTTCGGATGAACAGAATGTATCGAAACATTCAGATTGTGTTGTAGACCCCCTAGCTAATGTTTTAGCTGTTTGGTTCCCAAATTTACATTTAAAAAGTGCCATGTTTGGCAATATTTGATTTTGGATCACTGTTGCGGAATCGGCTACAACATTTTACATGTTTGGTCTAGAAAATTTGCCATTTGTCACTTTTTTCGCCGGAAATATGGAGTTTGGTAAAAAAGCAATAGCTGACCTCTTCCTGATTCTTCCTCTGCTCCTCCTTCCCATTCCGTTCCGCTTCCAACTCCTTCCGGTTCCTTTCCGCTTCCTCCTTCCACTTCCGTTCCGCTTCCTCTCTTGCTTTCCGCTCCGCTTCCAACTCCTTCCGGATTTTTTCCGCTTCTTCCTTCCACTTCCGTTCCGCTTCATCTTTCTGCTTCCAAACTCTTTCGACGTCTTTCAATTTCATATTGGCTTCTTCCTTCCACTCTCTTCTAGCAACTTCCCTCCGCTTCTTCTCTTCCGCCTCAGCTTCCTCCCTCTTTTTCACTTCCATATGTAGCTGTCTTTCCGCCTCCTCCTTCCGTTTTCCTTCCGCTTTCATCTGTTCTTCCGCTTCCTCCCTCCATTTTGCTTCATCCTCCAACTTCCGCTTCAATTCTTCTATCATTTGCGCCATTTCCTGTTCCTTCTGCTTCCTTTCCTCACCGCCTTCCTTCAGCTTCTCCTCCGACAATTCTTTACCAAGCTAAAAATGAAAATTAATTAACATTTTTATTCGTCTGATATACTCGCGCATTTGTTGCTTTCTTATTCATTACGATATTTTTTCCCGACCCGGGTCCCGTCCGACCACCCGTGCTGAACACCACTACTAAGGTGGGGGGAGGGTGGCTATAAGATACGTACCGAACAACTTGGTACATACGTACTGAACTACTGTACTATTTTTGAACTATAGTAACAACAATGATTATTTTAAAAATTTGCCGGAATTTTTGTTTAACTTTACTTGAGGATCCGGTGCAGAGGAACCAACAACGGCACTGCCAAAATTGGGTTGAGTGGTGGTTGCCGGCGGATAGCCACCAGCAGCAGGGTTTCTGCTGATGTTTAAGCCGGTGGATCCGCCTGCTGCTTCGTAATAGGTCTGCAGCCTATCTGAAACAAAGGGTTCCAGCAGAGCCACTTTGGCCAATCTGGCCCGGTCGGGGTCGACTATAACGCAGTTCAAATGGAACCTGGAGAGAAACGAGTTGGTGCTAAAAGATAGAGCATGAAATTAGCTACAACATAGGTCTAAGCCCATCTAAATTGGCACACTCCAAAAAAAAGTTATGGCCAAGATAATAATCATCCGGATCGGTCAATTCCTGAAAATGGTGCATTTTGGCCATAACTTTTTGTTGCACTGGGCCAATTCGAATGTTTATGGACTTGTTTTGTAGCTAATCAATGCTCTGCTCGATCTTTTGACACCAAATTCATTTCAATAGGTTCCGTTGAACCGAATTATAGGACATGGCGCCCAACTCAACGGGCGTCCAAACAACCCGCTCCGATCTGGCCAATTAAAAGTTCGAAATTTTCGTAAAACCATATTTTTCGACTTTCGAAAAAGTGCCAAACATTTTGTTCGAATTTTCGAGAAAAAAAGAACCAGAAAATAGAGCATAAAATTCTACATAACTTTATCGCTGGAAGTTTTGGTCTAACAAGTCTTACAAATAAGTTTTTGGAGAACATACTGGGTTTTGACCTTTTTTTAAAACGCCATAGCACCATTCGACAAAATTCAAATATTCACCTCTGCTGATGGTGGGACTACTATAAAAAGAATATATGGGAATTTGCTGCGGTCGGAGCAGCGGGTCCTTGCGGCGCAACTGCCGTCCATCCCCATCGCTCTGCTGTTGTTGCGGATTTCCACTTCCCTGCGAAGGCGGCTGTGGACAACCGCCTCCTGCTGCTGCCTCTCCTCCGAACATGTTGGTTTGAATTTGGGTGGCCAAGGAAATTGTTAGAAGATTTTCCTTGAAAAAATTCGGGGCCAATTGAGATCAATTATAAATAGGGGAAAATTCTGCGCTAGGTCGTAACTAAAAAATGCCAAATGCAAAGGCTTGGCCGAAAACTTTTTAAAAGCAAGCTAGGCCAAAAGTAAAAAAGCCAATGTTCACAGAATTTTATGCTCTATCTTCTGATAAGTTTAATTTTCGAAATTCGGGTCGGTTAAAATTTTCGGAACTTTCCTGAAATATCAAAAAAGGGGATAGGTATTTCAAAGTTTTTGGCCAAATTTCGAAAAATTAAAATTAGAAGATAGAGCATTAAATTCTGCACATTGACTTTTTTGCTTTCGGCCTAGCCTGGCTATAAAAAAGTTTTCGGCCAAACATTTGCATTTGGCACTTTTTTACGACTTATTAGCACCAAAAAATCCCGGGGGGGGGGTGACTAAATTTAACAAGTACCAAAAATGGCCATTGTTAACATATTTGAATGACAATACCGATTTTTGATATTTTTTTCGTTGTACTTAGAGTTCAAAATTTTCAAAAATCACGAACCAGAACTAGGAGGGTACCAGAACAACAAGTCACGAGCTAAAACTCGTGAAAAGTTCGAGTTCGTGTTTTTGCTCGTGTCAGTAAAAAACCTTGAAGTACGAGCAACGACCTCGTGAAATTTCATGACTAGGCTCATAAACTCTTCGAAAAAACGAATCAGAACCACGAACAAGAACCTGAAGGGTACCCGAATAAGTTACGAACTAAAAGTTCGTACCTATTTTCGTCGTATCAGTAAAAACCCCAGAAGAATGAACAAGAACCTCGTGTGAAGTCCGTGGACGAACTTCGGTTCGTGTTTGCTCTAGTTGTAACTAGGTACATATGTGGTCTTCTACTTTGTTGAGGTCATTCACCAAAAAATAAAAGTGCCATTTGGCGAATTTGATGTGCCTTTATCAACTTGACGGGGAGGTTGGATCAGGGCAATTTTCCCAGCAGAATAAACCCATTTTTGCCTAGGGCAAAACCACCGCAAATATGAATTTGAGTTCAAACAAGTACCATAGTACGGTACCAAGGCCGGCGACGGAAAAATTTTCGGGGAGGAGGCTGAAGGAGGAGGGGGGGTGGGGGGTTGGCAACGCGCAAAAAAACGAATTTCAGCGGCCCGAAATGTCGCCCGAGAAAAATTCGTGTTTCGACCATTTTCTTATTAAAAATGGTTAATTTTTATAAAGAAATTCATTATATATATTAAGGGGTCCTGGAGAAAAATTTGAAAATTTAGACGAAATAAACAAGAGGAGCTTATGAAAAAATTTTCGACTTTGCATTTCGGGGCGGGGGCTCTAACCGCCTCAGTTCCCCCTGGCATCGCCCTAGTACGGTACTTTTTCACTGTATATACTCAATTACTAGTACAAAAGAGTACCATACTTTTTGGTTCTATATACTGGTACATCTCCGAATACTGGTATCGGATACTGGTTTATTCAAAGTTTAACTAGAGTCAGACACGTACAGTAGGGCTCTACTCCAGTTTACGCGTCCAATCAACTTTTGCGCGTCCAATCGACTTTTACGCGTCCAATCAACTTTTACGCGTCCAATCAAATTTTTACGCGTCCAATCAACTTTTTCGCGTCCAATGAAAAATAATTAATAAATTAACATTAAAAATTCCGATAAAATGCAATGTAGAAAAATGTTATTATTTTGCAAATTCCTCTTACATAATTCCGATTGTTTGTTTTGGTGCCTATATATTCCTCCATCACTATTTTCTTCTTCCAGTATTTATGGAATAGAGAATAGAGTTGTTTTTGTTATTTTTTTGGATTGAACCGATCAAAATTCGAACATAAAGGGCCGGTTTTTCGTATTTAGCATGAAATTTTTCCTTAATTTATCGAAGCGATTGTTTTAAAATTTCCATGATCAATGTAGTATTTCCTTATTCTCTTTCTCTGTTCTCATAAGGCACCGACAGACAGAAATCATTATGGCGTAAATCCAGCATTTGAATTTCCTGCAGAGAATGTGAAAAACGCTTTTCTCTTTCTCTGATTCAACCATATTTGTTCATAATCTTTGAGTTATTTCGCTTTGATAAAATAATAAAAATCTTTAATGCTAAAAACGAGAAATTTTTCCTTTAATAATGATAATACCTTTATGATCTTCGAATCTCACTCAGTGAGAAAAACAATCAAGCATAAGATACAAATTCGCTATTTATTCGCAAAATCAAAAAAATTTAGGCATAGGGGAGGGGTTACTAAACTACCACATATATACAGTAGTACGTAAGCGAACTTCATGAAGTATATTATATTTTCCGGTAGTTTTTTAACGGCCCGTGCTAACTCACGTACCAATACTTTTCACGCGTCTTTAGTGTGACTACATTGTACGGGTAAGTACGGTACGTGATACTGGTATGTTTTTCTCTAGCTCTATTGTTAACTTATCTTTATAATTCATATTTTTCATATATCGTAAATTGACCATTTACGATGGTTAATGATTAGGTATGGGATAGTTATGCAAATACATATTTTTTCCTGATATAAGAACGCTGAAATAACCACGAAAAACGCATTTTCCACTTGATTAGAACCTTCTAGAGTGACCTTTAATTTGCATATTTTTGCATATTTTGCGTTTTTAGAGCATATTTTGGCATTTTCGATCATATTTTGTGCATACTTTAAGATTTTTGGGCAAAAATTCATAATTTTTATAAATTTGGCATTTTGGGCATATTTTTTGCATAGTTTAAAAAATTTAACATTTTATACAAATTTTATAAATTTTAGGCATTTCATTTACTTTGTAATTTTTCGCCATTTCGTATCTATTTTATGAACTTTTAGTCATTTCGTGTCTTTTCATTTTTCAACATTTTCAAAAAAAAATTTCAAATTTAGCAGTGAAAATCATTAATATTGGGTGTTGACAAAAGCCTAAATGTTGTGTTTTTGGTGTGTCAGAGACGCAGAGGAAAAATACAAAAAGTTATGAGTAGGGCCCGGATAGTTATGGATATAAAATTGGCAAAATATGGCCATAAAATATGGAGTAAAAACCCGAAATATGGACCAAAATATGGACTAAAATTGACCAAATTTCATATAAAATGTGCTCAAAATTTATTTAAAAAAGCAAAAATAATTATTTCTACAAGCAAAACAGCTAACAGCTTTTTTAATGAAGAAACATTCATTTTGTTTATTTTTTTTCCTCAAATTTAAAAATTTAAATGAAAATGCTGAAAATTTAAAATATAGATACGAAATGACTAAAATTTCACAAAATAGGCATGAAATGACCAAAATTTACAAAATAAACACGAAATGCCTAAAAATTAAAAAAATTTGTATAAAATGTCAAAAATTTTAAATATGCAAAAATATACTCAAAATGCCAAAAAAAGAAAAAAAATATGCATTTCTAGCCAAAAATCATAAAATATGGACAAAATATGTATGAAAATGGCAAAATATGGAGAAAAATATGGAATATGTAAATATGGACCAAAATTGCAAAATATGGAAAAATATGGAAATTAAAAGTCGCTCTAGAAGCTTCTAATCAAGTGGAAAATGCGTTTTTCGTGGTTATTTAGCCGTTATGATTTCAGGAAAAAATATGTATTTCCATAACTATCCGGGCCCTAGTTATGCGAGCCATAAACCACACAGCAAGCACAGAAACGCTATTACTCGCTTAATGCAACCCCAGCAGAAAATGTACACAATTGTTGTCAAAAGATAGAACATCCAATTAGCTACAAAATAAGCGTAAGTCCATCCGAATTGACCCATTACAAAGGAAGTTATGGACAATATAATCACTAGGGCTGCAAAAAAAGGCATAAAAAATCGCCAAAAAGGCGCCTAAAAAGGCACGAAAAATCGCCAAAAAGGCATAAAAAATGTAAGAAAGGCATAAAAAGATATTTTTTTGAAATATCGAATTTTTACCAATAATAAGGCCGAAAAAAATTTTATCAGATGAGGCAAAAAAAGTATTAAAAAAGTAAAAACAATAAAAAGGCAGTTAAAAATTGAATATTTTTCATATATATTTTTTAAATTATTTTTCCTTTTTTAGAAGCAATTTCACACAAATAATTGCATAATTTAGGTTACGCTTCTTAAGAAAATAGTTCATTTTTTATTAAGGAAATATCCTCTTTTTTATTTTGGTTTCAAAATTTTATTTTTTATACCATTTTGAAATAATTTTTTTCAAAAAAAGCACTAAAATTTTTAAATTTTGCTCTAAAGGTCAAAAAAGGCACGAAAAAAGGCAAAAAGGCATAAAAATCCCAAAAAGGGGCAAAAAGGCAAATAAAAAAATGATGTCAGACGGTTCTAACAAAGCTAAAAATGCTTTTTACGTGGTTTTTAGGCCATTATGAGTCATCAGAAAAAAGGCATTTGCCTTAAATTTGCAGCCCTAATAATCACACTGCCGTTAATTGGCAAATACGTGTGATTATTGTGGCCATAACTATTCTTTGGAATGGGAAAATTCTGATAGAGTTTGGCTTATCTTGTAGCTAATTTTTTGCGCAGTCACTTTTGATGTTAGAATCGGTCCGGGAGAAAAATTTGGCGCTAGTTAAAGTGGGCGTTTTTGAAAACCCACCAAAAGGGTCGGTCCCCCTTTTAGGCAAAAAAGGAAAAATTTTTTTTTTGTTTTTTGCAACTCTTTTACTCAAAACATAGTTAAAAAAATTTTTTTTTGGATTTTCAAATGAAAAGGGTCCTCCCCCTATTAAATTAGCAAAAACGCCCATTTTTAAAGTAGCACCAAAAATTTGAAAAATTGCTATTTTCCCAAAATGCCAGAATAACACTAAAAATAAAACACGTTTTTAAGAAATTTTTCAAAAATTTTATGAAATGGAAATTTGAAAAACTAAAAAGGCTAAAAGAAAAGCAAAATACTGCACATATTTATTTTTTATACTAATGGGATAGCACACTTCATAAAAAAAAAAGTTTTCTGTTGTGGTGGGATTTTGAACAAGCAGGATTTGGAATGGCCGCGCTAAAATTATATGATAAATATCAGGGCTCACAACTCACTTCTCGAAAAACATGGCAAACAGCCAGAAAAACATGGCATTTACAGGGCAACCATTTTAAACAATAAAAATTTCAATAATAACATTTTATTCGCGTTCATATTTTTCTGGGCTTTTTCTTTTTTTTAAATTTAGGCCTTTTCCTTAAGAAAATTTGTTTTTTTTTAATCCACTGTAATGGAGATGTCGGCGGCCCCGATCGGGGCCGCCGTCGGAGAAAATTTTGAATTTTAGCACGAATTTGTTAAGAAATTTGGTCATTTTTTCAACTTTTCTCTTAACTCAATAAAAATCAAAAAACATGGCAAATTTTCAAAAACATGGCATTTGCCATGTTACCAGGGTAATTTGTGAGCCCTCAAATTGGGGTCATCGCAGAGGATCCCCTCGCAAAGGATCCCCGGACAAAGGATCCCCAAGGGCAAAGGATCCCCTCGCAAAGGATCCCCAACTACAAAACGAAATATCCCTAAAGACAAAACATCTTCAAATATAAAAATTCTTGAAAATCCTGAAAATCTCTAGGACTTACTAAAATTTTTTGAAAAACCAAGGCCTATTACGATAAAAATTGGGCGCCGATTGAATTGCTTTGAATCCTCGATTTTTCGAAGCGAATTTCTTATTATCATCCGTTATGGGAAAAGTGAATGGACAGAGAAAAAGAAATCAGACTACATTATGTTTTAACACAACATGCCTCCGCGTCAAAAAATCGAGGAGCTACAAAAAAATTTGGAATTCAATGGCGATTTTGCGCTCATTTTTAAATTTTTGAAAAATCAAGCCCTATTAAAATTTTTGAAAGGAATATTAGAATTTTTGAAAAATGCAAAGCCTTTGAAGTTTTTCCAAGGTCTCATATTTTATTGGAATCGGACATCTGTAATTTTTTTTTGAAAAATACCGGAGCCTAAGAATTTTTTTTTGAAATTAGAGACCTGTGGATATTTTTTGGAAAACATCCGAAACCTGGTCTTTTTTTATATCCGAAACCTGCGAAATTTAAAAAAATCGACACTTGTGAATTTTTGAAAAACTCAGGCTGATAGAAATTTTTCAAGCCTAACATAATTTTTTTGGAGATGTTTTGTCTTAGGGATATTTCGTTTTTTTGTAGTTGGTATCCTTTGCAAGGGGATCCTTTGTCCCTGGGGATCCTTTGTGAGGGGATCCTTTGTCCGGAGATCCTTTGCGTGGGGATCCTCTGTCACTACGCCGACAAATTGACACATATTTGAAATCCAGAACCACTAAAAATATATATATAAAAAAGTTATTTTTAATAAAAATCTACGATTTTATATATATATATTGGGTCGTTTCCTAATTATTGAGCCTCTGAAACCAAAATTTGGAAAATTTGTCAAATGCTTTTTTTAATGATGTGACCAGGGCCGGCGCCAGGGGGGCAGGGAGGGGCTGAAGCCCCCCCCCCCCCCCCCCGTCAGCCCCTGGAAAAATAAAAAAATTGACCAATTTTCCTGAGAGAAAGGGCCAAAATTTCAAATTTTTCTCCGGCGCCGGCGCCCCTCAATAATTTTTCTGAGAAAAAGGGCCAAAATTTCAAATTTTTCTCCGGCGCCGGCGCCCCTCAATACGATGAAATTTCTTTAAAGTTGTCTCAAAAAATTGGCTAATTTTCTTAAGGAATTGACCTAATTCTTCAAATTTTTCTCCGGCGGCCCCTGTCGGGACCGCCGACATCCCCTCCCGATAGCCCGATACAGTGAAATTTAAATTTTCTCATGAAAATTGATCTAAAACTAAAACCTCTATTTTTTTCCGGCGGACCCTATCGGGACCACCGGTCTCCCTTAATAAATTTTTAACAATAAATGTCTAGTTTTTTGTAAGAAAAAGACTTAAAATCGAAAAATTTGGAAATATTTTTGCTAGTCAGAAACCCTCACCCAAAGTGACCTCACACTGAAAAAATTTTGGCGAGCTTTTTTTATAGGGGTACGCATTTTGGAAAATGTCGGGGCACCTTGCCCATTATTACATGTGGATGTTTTATTGATAAAAATTCGGGTTTCGGACTAAGAAGCCGAAATTCAAGCATTGGTCGAAACTCTGAAAATCAAGGTAGATGATTTTTAAATATTAGGACCGTTTTCTCCACACTCGATTGCCTATTTCCTACATCAATTTCCCTTTTTTCTTTGTTTTAAACGGTTTTATAGAATTTTGGTGCGCGAATGTGCAATTTTGGACATCGACCTTAATTGCTTAGAAAAATAACCAAAAATGTAAAACATATTATAAAATTTAAAAGATGCTAGCATTATGCAGCTTACAGATATTGGCGCTAGTTAAAAGGAAGGACGTCTTGAAAACCCACCAAAAGGGCCCATTTGCAAAAAAAAAGAATTTTTTTTGTTTTTTCCAACTCTTTTGCTCGAAAAGTACTATAGTTAAAAAGTGAAAAATTGAAAAAAATTTTGGATTTTGGTTTTCAAATGAAAAGGGTCCCCCTGTTGAATTTTGGGTTTTCAAGATGTACTTCCTTTTAACTTGCGCCGGGCTATTAAAATGCGGAAGCAATTTTTCAGAAATCTTTTTTCAAAAAAAGTTATAACAATTTTACGTGAGAGGCTCAATAATTATGAAACGACCTAATATTTTTTACATTTTTTTCGGCTTTAATTGAACGAAAATGTCCTTATTGCTCCGGTTTTGTTTTGCTCCTAAAAGCAACAATTTATCACTTCAACCGATCCGAAAATTGTGGTTGGCCTCCCAAAAAGCAAAACTGATCAGCAATCTGCCCGGCACCTCTTCTTCTTATTCCGCTTTGATCGTCTCCCTGATCAGTTTCGTCCCCGCCGTCCACGAAAAAAGTTTGGGTTTTTTCGAGCAAATCAAGCAGAAGTGGGAACAGCATCGGAGAGAGCGCAACGAGTTCTGGGCCCGAGTGTACGCGGAGCATGGACGGGCCAAGGGCCGATGGGTGCAGGCACAGCTCAGATGGAGGGTCAGGTTTTTTTTATCTTTGTACATATAAAAAAATCCTGAACACATGAAAATTAAAAATTTGTATGATTAAACTAATTTTAGTAATAGGATTCTGTTTAAAGGGTCATATCTTGAAAAATTAAATAAAAAGAATTTTTTTAAGATTTTGTCAAACAAATTTTTTCAGTTTTTCCTGAAAAGTAGAGATTGGAAAATTTCCAAACCCTTGTTCTGGGTCTGGGGTTCAAAAACTGGTTTTTCTTGGGACTTCTGGGTTAAACGCCAAGAAAACCCTTGGCCCAGGTTCTGGTTCTGGGCTTTTCGAAAATTTCTAATTTCCGACATTTAATTCATCAAATGGAAGAAACATGTGTTGTGAAAATTAGCAAGATTTAATTATAAATTATATATTACAAAATTGGAGAAAAGAATTTAATTTTATTAAGAATTTTGTATTTTTTTTGAAAAAAATAAAATCGGTGACCTGACAAGTGAAAACCCCAGAACCAGACCCCAGAAAACCTCAGGTTTGCTGATCTGGGGTCCGGGTTTTTTCAGAAAACCTGGTTTTCTGGGGATTTCTGGGTTAAAAACCCAGGAAACCCCAGACCCAGTAAAACCCCAGATCTTCCGATCTCTAATGAAAAGCAACGCTCATTTTTAGAATAGAGCGTCGAGGAGGTGGAAAAGGTGAAGTTCAAGGATCAGAGTGATCATTGATCGTTGATCATCAACTTTTAAATTGAGGAACGATTGATCCGCCAACAACAGTTGGAGTCCATCTTTGGCATGATTGAGGGCCGGCAAGACTTGTTTGGGATCGGTGGGACAGAGGAGTTGGTGGAACAGATGAAGTTGTACACGTAAAAACCCAAGGGGAAAATCAATCGATAATCAATCAATATTTGTTGCCCGAAAAATCGATGATTGATCAATAAATATTTTGTTGTACAAAAATCGAATAAACAATTAATATTTTAATTAATTAATTAATTTATACTTTTTTAATTAATTAATTTTTTTTTAAAAATCTCACTCATAGTAAGAAAAATATTTATCACATACAATAATGATTCCAATTAAAAAACAAAACAGTATTACAATGAATTGAAATGTAAAATAATACTGAATAGACTAACAAATAAATGAATAAAAAAAAATTTATGGCCAGATTATTTTTTTCCAACATTTTTTTGGTATAAATATAAATTCTGTTCGAATAATAATAATTTCGCCATATTTAATTATTTAATTGAATTTTTGAAAGTTTTAAGTATATTTTTCAGCGGTTAAAAGTTAAAAATCCTTCAAATTTTCATTTTTTGTTGGAATAAAATGAAAATTGATCTCTTTTGTATGATGAAAAACTAAATTTATATATTTTTTATAACAGAATTTTTAGGTGTAACTTTGATTTTAAAATCCTAAAAATTGGTTTTAAATAATTATTCGAATCATTTGATCAATTTTGGCTTATAATCCATCCATGCTATCAATCATCAGAATCGACGTAATCCGGCTGGGCCTCGTCCGTTAGTGCCTTAAAATTTTTTGCCAAAATTTAGTAATTTTTTTGTTAAAATTGCACATATAAAAATAATTATTCCTAAATTTTGTAATTTTTGGGCTAAAAGCAAAAACCGTAATAGTAACAAAAACCGGCAAATTTTTTTCTCAAGTTTGATAGGCCAACTCTAAGAGTAAATATTTGTTTGGCTTTAGAAAATTTTTGAAAATTAATTGACATATTCGAAAATTATAAAATTGGAAATTAGTTTTTCGCCTAGCAATAAAGAAATTTTTGCTTGGCCAAAATAACTGGGTTTTATGAAAGAAAGCTAACCTTCTCGACGAATGTGGCCCATGTAGGGTGAGTAGTCCCGTTGTGGAATCTCCTCACCCACAAAATGGCCAGGGCTCAGCATGTCCGGCTCTGAATTTATTATTTTAATAAATTGGAAAATTTAAAAATTTTAAAAAGCAATATAGCAAACTCAATTTTTAAACCGAACTTAAATCCATAAAGTGTTCAGAAAATATTTTTCACGAATTTATAGGGTAAATTTAAAAAAATCCAACATTATCAAGGCTTATTATATAAAAAATAATAATAAAAAAAATATATTGAAAATTTAAGAAATTATTATTTTTCAAGAAAAATAATGAAACTTTCTCACCCCTGCCCGGTGTCACTCGGCCATTATGATGATGAGGTCCATGGTGGTATCCGTGTTCCAGACCGTCCGGGGCGCTTCGAGTCGATTCCAGCACTTCGTCAAAGTGCCTTCCGTCCACAATTTTGCCATTTTTGCTACAAAAATTTGCAAAGTTAGCAAAAAATAAAATGCTACATTATGAGCCTTAATATTTGAATAAATTAAAGTAAAAAAATGAACAAATTTCTAAAAATCCTTTTAGTTTCCATTTTTAGGATCATAAAATCATGCAAAATTATTTTACAAAAAAATGGATTTAGAAGTGGTTTAATTTGGGCTAAATTTTGAAATTTTAAAATTTTTCTATTCTCATATCATCCATTAGTTTAGTTAAAAAAATTCTTAACTATGTATAAAATGCGATAAAATACCAATAAATTCTTATTCAATTTTTAATTTAAATTCTTGAAATGTCGGGGTCAAAAAGGTCCCTAAAATTCTGTATTTAAATTCCTCTAAAAAGCCAAAAATCAAATTTCATTAAAAATTTTCAATAAAACTCCCAATACTAATATTCTCAAACTTCTCCAAAACTCTAAATTTTTTGGAAATTTTCAAAACTTGCCCTAAAATGGCCAAATTTTTTCAAAAACTCCAAAATTTGTAAAAAAAAATTTACGGTCCAAAATGATTTGAAATTTAAATCCAACGATGACTAAAGGGGAACTTTTTTCAAAAATTTCTCTGAAACCCGTAAAATTCCCGGCACTTACTGCCGCTTCCGGATCTCGCCGAGGGCCTTGTCCTCGTCAAGGGCCTTCTCCGCCTGCTCCTCCATGGCATGCTTCACATTGTGACCTGCCACGTCGACCAGTCGCAGGTGCGCCTGCTGCGTGCGCGGGTCCATCTTGCACAGCTTGCTCTTGTGTGGCGTCATCGTGATGGTCTTCTGGGCCTTCACCATGCTATTAAGAATAAGAATAAGAGATTTTTATGAGTTGCAAATTTCATAAGAAATTTTTTTCAAAAAATAAGAGAAAATTTTATGGGTGTTGGAGAACCAAATGTGGGGCTGAAAGGGGTAAAATTGGACCCTTTCTTAATTAGTCAATTTTGTTTTGTCTTTATTTTGAGATTTTCTTTCTTCACTCTAGCTTGTAAAAAATCTTTTTAGTCTTGTGACCAATTTTAACGAATTTCTAGTGGGTTAGACCTGATTTCAAAAAAAATTTGCTAGATGAGATTTGATCGAAATGAACAGACTTGATCTTGGACGCGGAACCGATCAGCGGATGCACAGTGCGCTTGGCGGAGTCCAGGGAATAAAGCGGGGCAATGTGATCGTTGTCCCAGAACACGTCTTTGCTCTGCTCAGGCATCCGCTTGATGGCCAGGTCCACCAGCGTTAGACCTGTGAAATGAGACAGGGGGCATAGTTAGGTTGACTCGAATCAAAAGAAACTAGAGTGCCAATCGCAATATCCGAATAGGATGGTTGCGATAAAAAATTATGGCCAAAATAATCACCCAAATTGGCCCATTTTCTGGGAAATTCGTAATATGGCCATGTTTTTTTTCGGAGGGTGGGATCAGAGGACATTAGAGAAAAAAGATCTTGGTGTCATAATCGTTAGACTTAGGCTTGAGTGTGGCCGGTTGAGTGTGGAAGCTAGAAAACATTATAACTCAGCTCAAACGTAACCTAGAGAAATAAATTTGGTGTCAATATACGGTTAGACCAAGTGTAAAGAAGTTATGGTCCACATCTTGAATTTTTGGCCAAAACCACGATTTTATGGCTGCTTAGTTTGGCCATAACTTTTTTCCATATTTGACCAATCCGGATGATCTTTTTGTAATTTTGTAGCAGAAATTTAGACCTATATATTGACACCAAAGTTATTCCTCTAGGTTGCGTTGAGCTGAGTTATAAAGATTTTTCTAGCTTCCACACTCAACCGGCCATACTCAAACATCCTATTTCGCTCAAAATCGTGAAAAAATCGCGATAAATTGACTCAAGCCTATCCGCCGATTTGGAACATTGCGAACAAAAAAAGTTATTGTCAATTCAAGTAATATATCTAAAATGGCCTCTTGTGAAATAGCCTTTTTAAAATAATTTTTGGCTCCAAGTTTGGTATGATTAAAATTTGTTGATCTGGCACCTGTGATCAGGTTCTTGTCAATCACATAGTTGCTCTCCAAATCGTCGTCGTCCTCCCCCAGCGGGTTCAACAACGCCTCCGCCACCTTCATCCAGCCCACATAGACAACAAACTAAAAAAACTTTTATATAAGTTGAGAAATTTTTAAGCTGAAATTCAGCTTATCCGTGAAAAGTTAGAACATCTGATCTTTTTTCATGCTACCTTAAACTATGATACTTCTACATTTTAGTTCCAGATCCAACTTGATCGAAATTCCGAAAAAAAACTTTCCATAACACACTACTCACAGTTTCCTAATGGCAGAACCGAGTTGGAGCAAAAAAAAAATCTGAGTCAAATGACTCCAAAAGGTGCTATGCCTGTGGCCACAAAAAATGTTCCAGCGCCGTTCATGTTTAAAAAAAGAATCTATAAGTTGAAGCGAATTGTCTGTCTTTTTTCTCTGCTCCTTCTATCTATGACATGTTTTCTTCATCTAACTTGTGTATGTTTCATGCATACATTAATAGAAAGATGCGTCAATCCAAAATGGCACCAAACCAAAATGTCACCACATCCAAAAAAAATTTTATTCATAGTTAGACCAAAAACTTTAAAAAGCAAACATATATAGAAAAATATGCCCAGCATTTTGGTTTTTTTGGAATTCTCATACCTCTTTTAAATATTTGATATTTTTCATAATTTTTGAAAAATTCAAAAAATCAAGTTTTTAAGGAAAATTTCGTTCTTTTTATGGGGTATTCAAAAAANAAAAAAAACGTATTAAAATTTAGAAAATAAATACAAAAAGATTACATTTTTATTATGGCTTGTAGACATCATTCTTAACTTTTTTTAGTCATCAATGATATGTAATATAAAATATGGAAATAAAATAAGAAAAAAATGCTGTAAATTTCTATCGTAGACTTTATGATTTCAAAAAACAAACCAATAATTTTTTTATCAGTTTTATTTATTTTGTAAAAATGAAGTAATTTGCCTTTGGCCCATGTGTTGGAATTTTTTAATACATTACTTACATATTAGTATAAATTTCTTACTTGTTAGTATTTTAATTTTTGGTTAAAAATTTGGATCCTTTCTGTCATTGGAGATATTTTGTATATAGGTGCTGCTCATTTTAGAGTTATGATGGATTTTGAGGAAACGCCCATTATGATGGTTTTGAGGAAACGACATAGCACCCTCCAAAATACTGCACAATTCCATCAAGGGAAGAATTTTTTATGCCATGTTAGGGTAAGAGGTGGCTAAAATTGGGCAAAATTTTCAACATTTCCCCCGGAAATTTGCTCATTTGCATTAAAACCGAAATAGGTATGCGAAATTGAAATAAAAATGAAAAAAAAAAGTTTTAAAATAAAAACCTGGATCATCGTTCCGATCGGCACGAACAGATCAATTTCACTTCTGTGTTTGTTGTCGGGACTGACGATGAACTGTCGCCCCACCAAACAGATCAGGAAGTACAGGCGGACAGCAAGGAAAACGATCTAAAAAATTTTTTAGAAAAAATAAAAATCGAATATTGTCCCCGTTAAAATTTTATGAAGGAATAATCCGGTTAATCCCGAGGTACAGTACTCCAAAATTACACAATTTTAATACTGGGAATTAGTTGTGGGTTTTGATTTATTTTTTCACTAATAATCAAACTGACAATAATGAAATATTAAAATTTATTATTTTTATATTTTTTACCTGAGGGTATAGCAATGGAATCGGCACCCAATCGAACTTCATCAGTGAGGCCAGCCCATGACGAAAATGTTGTATTTCCTGGAATATTTGGATAATTTTATTTATAAACTGGGTGACTAATTGACTTCAATAGGAGGGTTGACAAAATTTCTTATAAAAATTTCCAAAATTGAAAAAGCTCTTAGGCAAACTATATTTTCGGGCTATTGCATATTTGCAGATTTTCAATTTTTGGCCATGTTATGGCCTTATTTATTCTGAGTTAAAATTGTCCAATTATCCCTCTCCCGTACATTTGTGATTGAGTCCAACAAGAAATCGCTGGCAATCTTGCCATGCGTCCTCGCCTCATACAACAGTGCATAACACCAATGTATGGGGGTCCAGTAGCGCGAGTAGGGGTCATGCACTTCGTGGTCCAACTGTTCCAACTCGCCTTTGGTGATCAAACCTGCAAAGATGCAGAATAGGTTGTAAAAATCGGTGTATCAAATTCCCTTAATGATATGTACAAGTTGTGGCAAAATTTGCCATTTTCTCTCTCGGAATTTTGTTGGTAAGTAAAATAAAATACTACAATTTTAAATGTGATTAATTTCGAGAAAATAGTGCACAAAATATTCAGTAATTTCTAGATCTGGAAAAAAATCCTTTCAACTTGTGAAATCCGATAAAATCCTTTAAACTTGTGAAATCCGATGAAATCCGATAAAAAAAATATGGGACCTATATGAAAAGCTAAAAATGTTGGATCCTAAAAAAGTGAGGATTGAAAATGATTTAAAATCAGAGAAATCCGATTCACTAACAATCGTTTAAGGGAAAAAGGGGCACTAAAGTTTAAACTGGGGTCAAGGGTGTCGCCAGGAAAAATTTTCAGGTGGGTTGAGGACGGTCGCTGGCGAGCAAAAAAAAAGAACGAATTTCGGCGCCTGAAGGGCAGCCAGATTTTTTTTTGAGATTTTACATACTTTTCATAGAAAATGACTGAATTTTTGGCCGCGGAGAAAATTCTGCGAATTTGGAACCTTTTTCTCAAGAGAATTGGCGATTTTTCACTTGTGAACTAGTTTTAGTTNGGGGGGGGGGGCTTTAGCCCGGTCACCCCCTCATTGTCTGTGGTCGTGTCAGGCCTTCAGGGGTTGTATTTATCGGTGCAATTAATTTTCAAAAAGCCATAATATTTCTTGTCATATTAAAAATGTTAAAAATCACCTGCCGCCACCAGTGTGTCCAGCGTTGGGAAACGCTTGCGGACCTGCATGCTGATGTCGCGCAGCACCAACGCCTGGGTGAGCACCATGTAGCGGACCAGGTTGCGGCGCGTCATGCGCGTCTCCGTGTCCGTGCCGCGTATGTAGTTGGCAAAAGCGATGGCGGAACTGGAAAAATAACCGTTAAAACAAGGGAAAGGGGAAAAATGACTGATCAGAATTTTTTTGATCGTTAGTAATGCTCGAAATCGATCTCGAGTCACTGAGTCGAGAACTTTTCTCGGGTGTAAGTCTCGAAAACTTTATGTTTTATGTTGGAAAAATATCAAGAAAATTTTTAATCATAAAATATCGTGAGAAATTGACATTACTTTGCAAAATATAAGATAAATTTTAAAAAGTAATAAATTTTTGCTAAAATGAGGCATTAAACTTTTTTCACTGATGGTCTAATTCCGTTACAGTAAGAGTTTCCAGTGATCAAATTTTTCAAGAAAATGGATCTAAAAAATTCAAAAATTTCTCCGACGCCACCTATGGGACTTCTCTTTAGTAAAAAGGCCCGCTATATTTTGCGGATGAATATTTCGATGTTTTAAAGTAAACATTTTGATGAATTTTCTAAAATGTTTAAAAATCTCAGTCTCGACTTTCGCGGTCTCGTTTCTCGAGTCTCGGGAAAATTTATATGAAAAAAGTAGGATCATTATTTATTGATTAGGAAAATATCTAAATTTTAGATATTTTTAGAGTTGCTAAAAAAATTGCGCGCACTTGTCAATCCAGCCTAGGCCGGTGAGCATGGACTGCCATCGGCCCACCACTTGGGTGACGAAGAAACCGAGCATGAACGTCAGCGGGATGGTGGTGTCCAGCCCGTAGTTCAGATAGCGGATCAGGTGCTCGAATGTCTGAGGAGGACGGGAAAAATCTCATGGCTATCCCTAAAAAATTACTTTAATTTTACTAGGTAAATTTTTTTTATAAATTTCCAAAGATATTTGGAACCAAGGAAAAAAGGAAATTCGGTGCAGGGTGTCTTAGAAAATTTTAAATTAAACAAAAATACATATTTCAGTTCTGTACTGTCCAGTTTGAAATTCTGTCCCAATTCTTCCTAACTGTTATTCCAGTTATATCCCAATTCTTTCCAGTTCTGTTTTCTAGCTTTATTACACTTGTGTCATAGTTCTGTCAGTTCTGTCCCAATTCTGTTTCCAATTCTGTCCTAGCTTTATTCCACTCATCAAAAGAGATCCAGTTCTGTCCCAGTTCTGTTCTAAGCTTTAATTCCATATTGTTTTTTTCTGGTTCCCCCCTTTATGTATGTAGAAACAAAAATACTGTAGTAAAACAGTAAAGGGTCTAAAAATTAGGGTTGGTCATGGTAGGTTAACCGAACCGAAAACCAGCATTTTGGCCCCAACAGCGAAACCGAAAACCAGGGGTCCCAAATCGGCCTAATTGAAAAACGGCCGGTTTTAAACTGGTCGGCCGGGTTTAAACCGGTTTTAACTGGTCGTGACCAATCCTACTACCAAGTAAAAATGACATTTTCTGAGCTCTTTTCACACTTTTTGGAAGTGATATTATTTTCTATCTTGGTAAGTTACTACCGTATTCACTCCATATTTTACCGTACCTCCTTATTCTTGCCTGTCAGCACTTGGCGGTAAAACAACGAGATCAACATGTATATGGTGGTCCAGATGGCCAATTGGGTGAGCACCGCTTTCCATACACTACCCCTCCTGAAAATTGACAGAATTGTAGTGATTCTGATCAAAAAAATTTCTGCTATTAGTCAGGATTTACTTTTGATCCGTAATTAGTTTTATATAAAAATAAAATTAATTTTATCCCATAATTATTGTGAAAATTTCTGATTTATAGGGCAGTCTGATCTCTGATCCCGGAATTTGCGAGCTCAGAACTCGTTGTAATAGTTTCTTTTTTGATAAAATAAATTTTGTATGATTTCTTGGGTTCTGATTTGTAAAATCTGATCTTATATATTGTTGATTAAAAATTTGTAATAATTTTTTACCAGCGGGACATGATCTTGAAGAAGCCGCCCCAACTCGATTTGGATATGTCCAGTGTGTAGGAAATTGTCATTTTTGTGGATTTTCTGTAATATCAATAGAACTTATTAATAGCAAGAACATCTACACACTATATATTTTTTTATATAAAATTTATTTTTATAAAAATTTATAAATTTTTTATAGTTAAGCGCCTAATTTTTAACCTTTAAACGAAATTTTGTAGGAAATAATTTTTTTTTATGAAAAAAAAACTTAAAATTAGCCTCAAACTGGATTAATTCCAATTATGTGGTCGAATCAGGAAAAAATAATTCAACAATTATTTATAATTATTTTTGGATATTAATGTGTAAATATGTTAGGAAAATCATCGTTAAACATATGAAAGATAAGATAGAGAACAATAAAAACAAAATTTGGTTTGAGAGAATTGATTATTGGCCCTTTTTGAGGGTATTGAGGGGGTTACAATTTGGAAAAATTAATTTTTAAAAATCGATTTTTAGAGGGTTCCAAATGTAATCGAAATACTCGAGTTTTCGAGGCTCATCAGTAGTATATGAAAAATCCAACTCTCTGATGAGATGATGGATAGAAGAAATTTGAAATTTCAATGTTAATAAGGCGAAAATCGGCTACAAAAAATGTTTATTTGATATGTATGGCTAAACAGATATTATTAGTAAGAAAACTGAGAGTTTATAGAATTTCGGCTTACAAAAATAAAAAATTTCCTATAAGGATTTTCACGGTGAAAATTGCAATTCAGTAAAGGGTTTAGCATCAAAAAACGGCAATTTAGCCAATATTTTCACTTTAAAAAACCGGTATTTCGTGATTCAGACTGATCAGCAGGGGAGGGAGGCCTCGCTGATCAGAATGGAATTTCCGATCATGCGCGAAGGTCGTTCTTCTCAAAAATTAAATCGCCGCGATTATCATCATCTTGATAGGTTTTTTAACGGGATTTGAAGGGCCAAAACAGTGTAAATTTGTCTAACTTTCTAAGGGAAATCTCTCTGATCGATATGATCTCTCGTTTTTTGTATGAATGCGTGTGTTACTCTCGAATCAACGAACTATTTTCTGGAGGAGGGGAGGGGGAACTTGGGAAGCAAAATGAGATGGAATTTTGGAGCGAAAAAAAGGACAAAGTGGTACATGATCATAATCGAAAACTAAAAATTTAGTGAAATTTTAGTGAAAAATTATAATTCCTTTTTTTAACGAATATTAATGTGATTTTCTTCGAAATTTCAATGAGGTTATAGTAGGAATTCGAAAAGTTTCAACTTTTTAGCCAATCGATTTTTATCCATTTTGATTATAGTTTTTTGGCCATTGCGTTTCAAGTTGACCTTTATAGGATTAAAAATTTTGTAGATTTGTTTTTTTTTGTAATTTTGTAGATTTGTTGAAATGTCGAAAAAATATTTTTAAATCCTACAAAATATGTCTTATGTTTTAATTCATTTTTTTAATTTTTACATTTTAGAAATAATAATTATGCACCCTGAAAAAAAGATGCAAAAAATTTAATAACCAAGAAAAGTAATTTTATCGCATTTTTCCCGTTCCAAAAAATAATAAATATTTTGTATTAAGCAAAACCCAAATCAAATACTGTGTGAAAATTTTATATATATGAAAACAGGAATTTTTGATGAGTCAAAAAATGCAGAAATGATTTGTCAGCTCGAAAATTGGGTAAAAAATTTCTTATAAAAATAAATTAATTTTTTCCCAATGTAAAAATGTTGTCATCGGACCCATACAAAAGTCGGCGGAGGAATCAATTGTTGTGCCCCGTCAAAGTTCCCCCAATTTCAAGTGTTTTGGGGGGTGGGGGAGAAGGAACCTCGCGTAAATCAATCCATCATTCTGATGAGGAGAATGGATCGGCGGTGAAAATAGACGGGGAAGAAATTTTTTAAATATTTTTACCGATTTTCTAGGGTTATACTGTGGGTTTTTTGGTCAAATTTTTTTGATTTACCTAATTCTGGGTACGTAGATAATAAAAAGCAGAATTGAATCTTCTGCTATAAGATACATAAACCAGAACAGAATATTTTAATGCAAAATACATTATGTATTAGGAGAGAATATTCTGATTCAAGACATATTAACCAGAAAAGTTCTGATAAAAGAAATATTAATCACAATAGATTTCTGATACGATACGCATTAATCAAAACAAAATTTTCTGGTGAAAGATGCATTATTAGGACAGAATATTCTGATACAAGACATATTAACCAGAACAGAATATTCCGATGCAAAAGACATTATTAGGACAGAATTTCTAATAAGATGCACTAACCAGAATAGAATATTCTGATGCAAGACATATTAACCAGAACAGAAAATTCTGATACAAAGCGCATTATTCAGATCAAACTGATACGATATGCATTAATCAAAACAGAATATTCCGATACAAAATGCATTTTAATTGGGGAGAAAATTTTCATGCAAAACACATTAACCAGAACCGAATATTCTGATGCAAAACATATTAATCAGAACAGAATATTCTGATACAGCATTATCAGAATAGAATAATGATCAAAGAAAGACATGTCTCAACCATAACGAGTCATCTAATTAGGACATAGGACGGTGCTGAGTCTTTAAAACCAATGTGGGCAGTCTGGCCTAAAACTTTTTTGTTAGATTTGTTAGACAAAAAGTATAAAAGGCAAAATTGTGCAGAATTTTACGCTGATTCGAAAGGTATTTTTATTTTTTCGAAATTCGGTCAAAATGCTCGAACTATCCCCTAAAAACCGTATTTTTAGTATTTCAGGAAATTTTCGAAGTTTTTGGCCGAATTTCGAAAATTCTGAGCAATTTTGCCTTTTATACTTTTTGTCTAACAAAAAGTATATTTTGTCTCTGAACAATAACCTTTTATACTTTTTGTCTAACAATTCTAACAAAAAAGATTTAGGCCAGACTGGCCACAATGGGTCTTTTTTTAAAGACCCAGCACCCATAGGACATGCATAAACCCAGAACAGTAAAATTCTTCTGATTTTAAATGGAAAAGCTTGGAAGTATTAATACCCAACGCCTGTGGAAAACATATGTTCTTGTTGTTGTCAAGGTAACCAACAACAATTTGTATGATATGGCATGGTAATGAAAAAATTTTCTCAACTGTTTATGGCAATAATACCCTAATGCATATTTTTGTAGGCCAATTTAGACCAAAATGTCTTATTTATTGGAACGAATGTTTTTGTTTTTATTCGAAACGGAGAAAAGTGAGATTCACAATCGTGCGAAATGGTGAAGAAAAATGTCAAGGTCAATGTAATGGGGAAACTTTGCGGGAAAAAATGTTTTGAAAATGAAAATTTTTGCATTTTAGAACTCAAAAATAAACGGTAGAAAAATTATTGTTAATATAAAAAAATAAAAATTGACCACAAGTAATTTTGGGAATATTATCTTTTTATAGCACACATAGGTATATCATCATACAATTAATCAGATCATGAATTTATCGGTATATTTACTGAAATATATTGTAAGCCGATCCTTCATCGGTGAGCTAAACAATAATTGGCTTCAATGTTTTAAGACGTGTTCTAAAAGTTTAAATTATTAAGTTAATCCGCTAAAATAAAAATTTGAAATTTGTTTTCATTTTAGTATAACATTGTTTTTTGGCCAAATCCATAACCAATTTTATAATATTTGGCAAAATCTATAATTTTTTTCTGCCTATTACAACATTTCATGTATTTAAAAATTAAAAAAATTATATGATTGTTCCGGTGCTAGGACGTTAAAAAAATAGTGCCAAATGGGGCGTTAAAAAAAGTGCCAAATGCAAAATTTTGGCCGAAAACTTTTTTGTTAGACTTGTTAGACGAAAAGTATAAAAGGCAAAGTTGTGCAGAATTTTATGCTGATTCGAATGGTATAAAAAATTTTCCGAAATTCGAACAAAAAGTTCAAATTTTCCCGAAATACCGAAAAATGAACAGTTTTTAAGGGATATTTCGAACTTTTTGGCCGAATTTTGAAAAATCAAAAATACCATTCAAATCAGCATAAAATTCTACACAACTTTGCCTTTTATACTTTTGGTCTAACTGGTCTAACAAAAAAGTTTTCGGCCAAGCTCTTGCATTTGGCACTTTTTTTTAACGCCCTAGCACCGATTGTTCCTAGCTCCTATATATCTCAAATTAATGATTATTTATTTATTTATTCTAATTTCATTTTTTTAATTACAAAGTTTAACATGATTCATTGAGCCCTTATACATCACCTTTTGTTTATTTGGTCATAATTTTTTTGACAAATTTTTTCTGCAATTTAGATCAACAACAATGTATCATCTAAGCCTTTTCATTTCGCATTTTTGTTTATTTGGCCAATGCATATAATTGGTGTCCAATTTTCTGCGAAAATTAGGCCAAATGTACCAACAATTAATTCGGATTCTTCTGATCCTGGCCATTCTTCTGATCGGCTATTCGGAAGCAGAACAGAACAATTTTGAAGGACCAGAAGATGCGGAAGGAAGTGGAGAAGTTGATGAACCTGCTGATCAGCAGCTGACAGTTGGTGTGGTAGGTCCAAAAAACACATTTTACAAAAACACATGACCGGGATTAAAAACCCGGACCCGGATTTTTAGGACACTCCCCGGACCGAATCCGGAACCCGGAGTCTGGGAAAAGTCGGGGGTCCCCCAAAAGAGGCCAGACCCGGACCCTGGATCAGGGAAAAGTCCAGGCGGGGCCCGGGTCCGGGCCCGATCTCTAAAAAATACTTATCGTCCAAACCATAACCGTTTTGGAAAGATCCAGGAAAACTAACTTTTACGCACTATACTTGTACATAAAGTCTAAAAATTATCAGTTGTCGGAAATTTTCATAGAAATTTTTTCCTTATAGAAATGGCTTCTAGGGATCTATTTTAATACTGAAAAAATCCACCGAAAATGTTATCCGAAAAAATTCTTCCAAAGGCGGATTAGAATTCACAAAAACCCAGGGGCTTAACGAGCCGAACATTTCAGGCAGGGGGATATGTACAAATTTTCAAAAAATTTTAGAGGGTGCATTTTCGGAACCGATATACCCGGTTTTAGGGGTGTATGTTCAAATTGCTTCAATTCGTGCGCTAAAAAATAATTTTTATAGAATTAAGGGGTACCGGAGAAAAAATAAGCAATCAACAGAGGGACCTTGTGAAAATTTTTTAGCGAGAAGCGATAAGTCGACTCGTAATTTAGAAGAAACTTGTCGGTTTAGATAAAAATTCTAAGCAGCTATTTTCTTTATCAAAAAATGTTCAAAAAAAATTTTTTTTAGGTCACTTCGGTGCCTTCTATGACTGATTATCTTCGCTTTCATCCTCGACTTCGACTGTTCCTTTTCATTGTAATCGGCGGATCACTTGTTCTATCAGTGGGATTTATGGTCTGAAAATTGCTAAAATTTTCGAATTTTTTTACAAGTTAGGCCTATCTGGCCTGGAATTGTTTGTTGCGCCGACGTGCCGCGGATGTCTACGAAGTGGCACTTATGGAATACCGTAGTCTGAAGCAAATTTGATCCTGTCGGACTTAGTCGTTTGAGACCCCTTCTCTATAAAAAAAATTTTCAACATGAAAATTTTTGCTTTATCCTTATTTCTTTCTTGTTCTTTGGAAATTGTTTTCCAGAGAGGCATGTGAAATTTTTTTTAAAAGGATTTTATCGCTTGTATCTCTCTCGCTTTAATGTTCTTCTCATTTTCATCCAAGTCGCAAGTCCGAATCTTGCACTCTCTAACAGTCTGCCATCTCGCCATATCAAACACTCTCTTGTCCGATTTCCACACTCGTAACACCCTGTCATCTCTTACTTTTATTACACTCTCACGACCATTCTCTAACGTTGTGCTCTCTCAAGTCAGTTCACTTTCACTCTACAACGCTGTATTTTTCACGCTATAGTATTTCCTTTAAAAATTGTAGGAAAAATAAATATCAACATTCTTTGAAAGTTTTTTTTGTATTACCAAAAAAGGTAATACTTTAGTTTGTATCCCCCCCCCCCCCAAAATTGTTGTCTACAAATCCTAGAGTCAGTTTTTGACGCTGAATCCAATTCTAGCGTCCATTTTGACGTCCGAAATTTTTTGACGCAAAACTTCTGGCACCACGTTTCATTGTTTTACGCATGTGAACATTAATTTTGTTGTTTTTTCCATATTTTTGAAATTTGCGTCAAAAAAAATTCGGCATCAAAAAAGTGCATCAGATGACGTAGAACGTCAAAATGGACGCCAGAATCGGATTCTGCGTCAAAAACTGAACCTAGGATCTGATTTTGGGATATCATTTTTTCAAAACAGAGGGGGTATACACCAAAGTATTTATTCAACATTTTATATCGAACCAATCAATGTTCAAATTTTGAAAAATAAATTATAGTTTCTAATTTTCTTTTTTTTGGTCATTTTTCATTTTATATTCATATTGTTCTGTTTTTAAAGGTCCAAAAAATGTTAACATTGGTACATATCATTCAAAAAATTGGTAAATTTAATTTTTTCACATCCAGGCCATTAATTCTTTGCTGAGGGTCTCCATAATAAATTGGAGATGACTTGGCATTACTACCACCTAACATCATCATCCTCATCATTATTATGGTTTGTATATGAATAAATCCATATTTAATTATTTATTATATCATCATAGCCTGTAAATTATATTGATTTTTATAATTTTATAGATGAATTTCTAGCGCCAATTTCAGCAAAATGGCCAAAAGTTTGGCAATATTTTTTGTGCCATTTTTGGTCACTTCCGCCTTTGACAACAATGTCCCCCGTCAACAGCCCAGCAGCATCAGCAGGCCCAGAATCCGTATTGCAAATTTTTATTTATATCAATTATACTTATAATGTATACATGATGTCATATGTATACGTAATTTTTTGTTATAATAAAAAAATTTGATCTCACCATAATAAAATCATAAGAGAGCCGGGACTTTTCCCGTATCCGGGGTCCGGTCTAGCCTTTTTGAGGGCGGCCCGGATCCCGGATTCGGTCCGGGTATCCCCAAAATCCGGGTCCGGAGTTTCAAAAATTCCATTTTTAAAACACCAATTCACAAGCCTTTATATGAACCAAGGATATGATAAATCGCCGAGGGAAAATTTAAAAAAATCGAGGGTCCGAAAAATCAAAAAATTGAAATTAAAAGGGGCCCAAAATCAGAAATCGAAATTTATATGGGTTCAAAAAACTGCAAAATAAAATTCGAAGGCCTTCAAAAATCGACCACCGAAAAAATTTAAAGGGGTTCAAAAATCGCAAATCAAAATTTTGACAGCCAAAATTACCAACTTCTGAATTCGATCACATCCTTGATCCTTTCAATTATTAGTCAGAACATGCCAGATCAGAATCTTGTAAAATCAATTTCTAATCAGATCAGGTTAAACTAGGATTGCAGGATTCCCAGCGGGGATGGGTCACCGCGGGGTCGGGGACTGGCGCCCCTCGCGGGGACGGGACGGTACAGGTTTTCTCGGAGTCCTTTTTTTCTAAGTCCTGGAGTTTCAGAAAAATTTTTAATTTCAATGATTAATTCCATTAAAATTAATTATTTTCGAGAAAAAAATTTTCGAGAAAATTTCTGCGGCGACCCAATAGGGGCCACCGCAGACCGCACCCTCTAATCTTTTTCGAGTCTCTATCAAATTGAGCCACCTTTCGATTGTTCACAAGCTTATGATCTTTTTCTTTCCAACCCAGATTTGCTCAAAAAGGTTCCCTGCAAAAAATATGATGCATAAAATTTAATTTTATATATTGACGCATATTATTAAGGGTTTTTGAAGTGTGCCGGTTTTTCCGGGATTTAGAAAAAAATCCAGGATTTTTCGGGTCTAGCGCCAGGTTTTTAGTGTTTGGAAAAGTCACTCTGCATCCGGGCCCCCATAAATAGAAAAGCATAACAGAACTTTCCAAATCATATCAGAAAATGAGAAAAAACAGAACTAGTGAAACCAGAAAATCTTCTCATCAAAGGCTTTGACTGCGGTGGAGGTCGTTTTGCCAGCGAGCCGTTCATCTACCGATCAGAATCCAATGATGGGCGGGAGCAGCACATCTACATTTCCAGAAGGCCCATTGGTTCGGGAGCATTTTCAAAGGTAAATTTCGAGGGATTGGTTCTAAAATCGAAAATATGGAATTTTTGATCTAGAATTTGAACCAAAATCCTTGGTTTTGATTAGAAAAAAGGTGAAAAACCTGTTTAGAGACCAAATTTTTTATAGATGGCCATCAGATGATCTAAATCAGGCCCGATGCTGAAATTATTGTTCCTAATTAATTTGCCAAGTCCTCCCCTTCGAAAAATTAAAAAAAAATGTAAAATCGAAAAATTTATATCAATAAAACGAGCATAATTTTCCTGCAGATTTTTATATTTTGAATTTAAAAAATAAAAAAATTTCGGAGGCTATTGGCCAAAATGACACTTTTTAACGTTAGAGCACTTTCTGCTGCTCCTCTTCCAAAAAATAGAACTCTTTTTTAAAAAAATAATTTTTTAAGAAAAAAATCATCCTTTGATCGTGTATGGTACGATGGCAAAACAACGATACCCAAAATATGATTTTTAATTTCGAAAAAAAAAATTTTCGTCCTTCAATAAAAAGCAATATTTGCATAAAAATATGCCTATTTTTTGGCCTGAATGGTTTTTGTATTTCCTTGAAAATTTTGAATTTTTCGGAAAAATGCAAAAAATCGTGTTTTCCCAAAAAATCCAAATTTTTCAAGGAAATCCAAAAAAAAATTCAGGCTAAAAAATAAAAAATATATTTTTCTGCATACCCAAGTGAGGACAAAAAAAGTTTTTGGTGTCGATATTCAAGATCAAGATGTCAGTATTTGCGAAGACCTAATTTTGTTTTATTGTGAAAAATTGTCAAAAACCCTCAATTTTCAGGTTTTTGTCGGTTTCACCGGTGCTCTGCCGAATAAAAATTTGCCCCCAAACCAATGTGTGGCGGTGAAATTGAGCAAATTGAGGGAGGATAAGCGGGGGAGAAAGATGGCACTCAAAATGCAGGAACACTCCAAGTGCATGTTGGACAAAATACGCAACGCACTCCCCCGGGGGGAACGCAGCTGGTGCCAGTTCATCGTCCAAATCTATGACATGTAAGAAATCTGATGGTGATAATGATATCTAAGAAATCTGAAATCTAAAGTCCATAACACGCAAGAAACCGGCAATGGTTGCGAATTGGTGTCCCGAAAATAAAAAAAAATTGTTTTCCCTTTAAAAACACTCATTCTGGGTGGTTTTTATTAGACATGTTTAAGACATCCTTACCAAGATTTTTTCAAACCTCTAAAATATCAGTTTTTAGCTTTGAATGGAATAAAAATTGACCTTTTCATACTTATTCCAAATCTAATTTCTTGTGGCGTCCAAGTTTTCGCTTTCTTGGACGCCATATTAAAACATAATATGGCGTCCAAGAAAGCGAAACAATAAAGGGTCTATGGTCTATGACATGATGCCAGATGATGTATTACAAAAAAAAACCGTGCTGGGTCGTTTGTAGAAAAGTGCAAATACAATAACCAAAAGGAGAAGGACTGCTGTTAGGGGATACTACGAAATGGATAAAGGGCATAAAGACTAAAATATGATAAAATGACAAAAACAAAATTAAAAAATAAACAAACTAATTAAAAAATAAATTGATAAAAAAATTATAAAAATTATTTTTTAGAAAACTCGTTGAGCAAAAAATAAATCAAATTTTAAAAATAATTTTTCTATACTCATTGACCAAAAAAAATAAATCAAATTTTAAAAATAATTTTTCTATACTCATTGACCAAAAAAAAATAAATCAAATTTTAAAAATAATTTTTCTATACTCATTGACCAAAAAAAAAATAAATCAAATTTTAAAAATAATTTTTCTATACTCGTTGACCAAAAAAACCAAATTTTAAAAATAAATTCTGTAGCTTAAAAAAATACTTAGGAAAAGAAACAAAGGATAAGAAAATAGCACATACAAAATTTTTTTCATAATATAATTTTGAAAAAGTTAATACATTTCTTTTGCAATGAGTGAAAAGTTTCCTGCAATTTGTTTCATGAATCTTAAGAGCTCCGAAAATCGGATAAAATTTTTTCCTAGAATATTTCCAAGCTAGCGAAACTAATTGCTGAAATAGAATAGTGAGACCTCAAAAACGAGTATAGAAAAATTATTTTTAAAATTTGATTATTTTTTGCTCAACGAGTTTTCTAAAAAATAATTTTTATAATTTTTTTATCAATTTATTTTTTAATTAGTTTGTTTATTTTTTTGGTATTTTATCATTATTAATTTTTATTAATTTATTTTTATTTTTTAATTTTGTTTTTGTCATTTTATCATATTTTAGTCTTTATGCCCTTTATCCATTTCGTAGTATCCCCTAACAGCAGTCCTTCTCCTTTTGGTTACTGTATTTGCACTTTTCTACAAACGACATAGCACCAAAAAAAAACTATCTAGGATTACTATGTTACGTACGGAATCCATGATACAAAATTTGTTGTAGTTTAAATGTAATAATGATTACTCTATGAGATCTATCTTCTGGTATTTTTAATTTTTCAAAATTCGAAATTTTTGGTGAAATGGCCTATTTTTCGGTGTTTTCGAAAATTTTCGAACTTTTTAGTAGAATTTCCAACAATTAAAAATACCAGCACCAGGCAAATAGAGCATAAAATAGCTTTTAGCGGAATGGTTGATGAAGAATCCGTCGCCGAACTGCTCGACCGAAGGTCTACAGATGAGATTCGCGCCGAACTTGCGCAGGCCCAGCAGGTCGAAGTTGATGACGACGAGGTTGAAAGGGATGAGGAGGATGAAGAGGAGGACAAATCGTCGATGACAGAGGCCAAGGAGATGATGGATATTGAGGTATCAAAAAAAAATTTAAAAACTTTTTCCTATTACAAGAATTTTTCCTATTTTTCCAAAAAATTTCAGAGGCCTAGATTTTTCCAACGCACGCCTAAAAGTTTGCAAAAAAAAATTTTTTTTTTCTCCAAGCTCTTTGGCTCCAAAAAACGATAATTTGGCACCATTTTTTTCTAATTTTCATATGCCTCGATTACAAATTTCACAAGTCTCGGTTGAATCACAGGCCTAAAACTTTTCAATATTGTTCCGAATTGTCGTTTTTTGGTGCAAAATGGTTTTTTAAAATTTATTTTCGCAGACCATAGATTTTCGCGGAGTTTACCGATAAAAAGGTTGATCGAATTGTCATTTTTGGGTGCAGAATTGTCCGAAAAATTTTGGGCTCTTATGTACTTTACCCCCCACAAATTTAAAATAATTTAATGAGGTGTGACAAAATACATGAAACGATTTAAAATGGCTAGTATATCTTTTCTTTTATACTTTTTTGAACTTGATTTAGTTGTTTGTCCTGAATTTTTTAGAAAAATGGAAAACTGCGAATTAGAAAAAATCCATTAAATCTGGTCATATTCTCTGTCTATCCACCATATAATTGCTAAACAAAAAATTTTCAATTGTATTTTATTTATCTGTTACATGCAATAATGATTTTGCCCATTTTTACTCATTTAGAACTATAATTTTCCTCTTTGAATAATTTAATCGTTTTTTTCACTTCATTATGGGGGGGGGGGGGNAAAGTACATAAGAGCCAAATTTTGGTCGAAATAAAAAATTGACCATCAAGATCCATCAAATCTGATTTCACTAAGTTCACAGATTTTCCATAATTTTTGGAATTTTGAAATTCAGGACCAATTGTTGTTGGGTGTGACCATCATGGAGCTTGGGGAGGAGACGCTGGCGGAAAGGATGTACCATCCGGATCGGGCATGGACGCGGAACCGGATGTCCGATCAGATCCGGAGGGTGGTGGAACCGTTGAGGGGATTGCACACAGGTTGCGAAAATTTAGCCGAAAAAAAATTCAAAAATTGGCGAATTTTTTTTATTAAAACCGATGGAAACTAAGAAATTTGTGAAAATTGAGAAAAATTCTGGGATACCTTGTAAAGTTGCACCAAAAAATGGAAAAAAATAAAGGGTAAAATTTAGTGGTGAAAGGGAAAAAGAAAAGTTTTATATTGAAAATTATACAATTATTTTTAAAAAAGGTGCAAAATTCAAGGATATTTGCGAGAAAATCTGAAAAAAAAACATGAAAATTTATGTGTTAAATCGGTACTTGTAAACCAGAGAAAATCGGGTTTTCCAGAGGACTTCTACAGAAATTCCGGGGATGGTCAAGTGGTAATGGTTTAGCCTGCCAGAGGGAGAGTAGGTGGTGGTTCGAATCCGCTCTGGGTGTATATTTATTTATTTTTATAGCCCGAATTGGAAAAATTATTATTAATTCTTTTAAAAAATTGAAAAAACCTAAATACAAAAATTATTTCAGTGGCCATGCACCTGGACTTCAAGCCGGCCAATTTGGTGTTTGTCGGCCAGCGGCTGAAGCTGATCGACTTTGACGGGGCCGAAATGGTGCCGACACGGCAACAAAATCTGCAACCTGCAGGGACATCTGCAGGGTGCAGAATACCTGCATTCCCGCTTGGCACCCCTAAATACGCCAGTCCCGAGTATTTCACATGCCATTTGGTGGGTCGGTCCAATTTTTGTACCATTTGACGGGTTGTAGGCAATTATTTTCTATTCGACTTAAAAATTTCAACAAAAAACTTCTTTTACCATATAC
>LDKF01000334.1:16114-36278 GCA_001026735.1 Rotylenchulus reniformis | reverse complement strand
TTTTAAAGCATAAATTTTGCAATTTTCAAGTTGCGTAGAAAAAGGCCCAATATGGCCGCTACCAAAGGCCAAAACTATGTTAAGATGTTAAAAAAGTGCCACTACTGCCAAAAAAAACTCTGAAATTTTTTAAAATTATCTTCACCAAGTAAAAATAAACAGCAAATTTGTGTTTTCATTTTTGTTATAAAAAAGAAATTTTCAGAAAAAATTTTTTATCTAAGATGCAATCATAATTTTTGCATATTTTATTCTGTAATGGATAGGATTTTGGGTTTTTTGGTTTTTTAGGAGTTATATTAGGCTGTTAGAATAGCATAATTGGTGAATACAAAATGTGTAAATTGATAATCATACGTGCGGTTTAGATGTCAACCAAATCGGACATTTGGGCCGTCGGCATGATCATCTACGAATTTTTGCTGCTTGGACAGCCAAAGTTGGATCTGAATCCACCGGAGTTTCCGCTCAAAAAACAGGTCTTAAAAAATAAAAAATATACATATAGAAAAAAAAGCATACCTCATTAGATGGTGCTATGTCGTTTTAAAAAAAGTATAAAAAAAGTATCATAATGGGCGTTTTTAAAAAAAGGATCAAAACTCAATATGTCCTCTAAAACTTTTTTGTTATACCTGTTAGACCACATGTATAAAAGGCAAAGTTGTGCAGAATTTTATGCTCTATCTGCTAGTATAAATTATTTTCGAATTTCGAACAAAAATGTCGAAAAAAAATAGAAATTGCTTTTTATACTCTGGTCTAACAAGTATAACAAAAAAGTTTTTGCGGAACATATTGGGTTTTGATCCTTTTTTTTTAAAAACGCCCATTATGATACTTTTTTTAAAACGACCCAGCACCCATTAGATACTTAGGTAGGTAGCTTTTTCTCAAAAATTTCCCAATGACAGGAAATTTATATTCCACAAATTTCGGTACTTATGCCGTTTAGGTTCCAAATTTTCCAAAAAAAAAATTTTTTTTAATTAATTTTTCTTTAATTAATCTAAAAATGACTTCACCGTGGTTATTTTTTACGCAAAATCCGCTTCTGGCGACCATTTTGACCTCAAAATCGGATACAGCACCAAAACTTACCCTATAAAAGATTGTTTGATTTTAAAAAAAATTCCAAAAAAAAATTGGAAAAATTTGGCATGTAAACGGCATAAGTATCCGAATTTCTGCTTCGATTTAACACCAAAATCTATAATTAGGATTTAAAATTTGGAGAAAATCGAATTTTCCGCCAGTGGACTCCTATGAGTTTATTGATAATAAACCCTTGAAAATCGGCGTAAAATATAGCATCAGAACGAGATATTCTCATAGTGAAAATTAGTTTTAAAAAAATTTCAATAATTTTATCTAATAGATCTATAGTTAAATTGAGCATACAATAAAATTAAAAAACTAAAAACAACAAAATTTTTAGAAGCCAAAATGCGAAAAAAAGGGCAAAAAAATGGATATCAGAAGATTTCTGCACAATTTCGGCACCATCTACCGTGGTTTTGTCGTTGAAAAGCAGACCAAATCTGTCAGGCATTTGGACCAGAACATGTACTGGTTTTCCAAGTACCACGTGGCGTTGGAGATGCTGATCCATCTGTGGGGCGAAAAGCCCCGCATTGCTCTGCTCTTGACGGTACGGTTTAACCCTGGGGGTATACGGTAGAACCATAGGATACAGTAGGAACATAACTTGTGACAAGATGATTAAGATTGGATGGTGAACAGAATCTGAGATAAGAACTCCAGTAATATATGAAGTACGGTAGAAACATTACAGTAGAAACAGATGATTCATAAGAATGTCAGTTAGGTATGTGTCAACTAAATCAACTTGGTAAGAAGCTACGGTATTATGGTATAGACCCATGGGTATGGTATGATGCCATAGGGAGATAGAGTAGCATGGTATGATGTGTGGTAGAACCATTAGATGTGGATTATACGGTAGACCGAGTTGCGTGTATGATATGAAGTACGATAGAACTAATGGATAAAACTGTTGGTAGAGTAGAGCAGAGTTGTGCTATATAATAATTACGGTAGAATAGCTGGTATTTATTCGGTAAAACTGAATCTTATGGTATGAGATACGGTAGAGCAATTCGGTATTAATGGCAGAATGGATACAGGATTAGATGCCATAAAGGTTACATACCTACCGTAAGTAAGTTACTTGTGAATTGGGATCAGGCGATACGGTAAGGCCTTGATGGTACAGTAGGAAATTTAATATACTGTATTTCTTCTAAAATAAAGGGGACATCTCTAAAATAAGGGGCCGCTAGATAATTATGGTACAGTAGGAAATTTAATATATTGTAAAATTTTAAAATGTGTAGATCTCTGTCAAAGTTCATTATTTTTCTCCTCAAAATCACAAAATTTTGCTCTCTAGGCCCTTTTGGCCTCCGATCCCGACCGGAGACCCAGCGCAGATGCCATTCTCGACTTTCTTGACGGGAATTGCCGTCTGGAACTCGATCGGGATCCCGGCAACAAAACGCTGATGCTGTTCAGTGACGTAAGTGCGTGGAAGTTGAAGGAGCTGATCGAGGGCCGAGTGTTGGAGACTGACCCGGAAAAGGTTAGTCAGACATTCGAAATTAGAACTTAGTCAGACACTCGAACTTTGAACTATGTTCTGGCCAGATTAGTCTTTTTAATGGACTTACAAATTAACAGGGACTAGATGGCCAAGGTTCCGGAATAAGCAAATTTGGGCTCCCGAATCAAAACAAAATTCGTAAAGCAAAATTTGTCCAATCAGCCAAAAGGTTCAGCTTCACACTCACCCTTTCACTTCACCACCGCACCCTTCCGCTTCACCCCCGGAACCCTTCCGCTCCGTCCCTGCTTCACCCCCGGAACCCTTCCGCTTCACTTCCGAGACCCTTCCGCTCCGTCCCCGCTACGGAGCGTCCCGCGCTACTTTGCACCCTTCCCTCCACTTCACCCCGCACCCTTCCGCTTCATCTTACACCTTTCCCCAAGATCATGTCGGACGAATCTTGTGTTTTGGTTAGACAAATTTGGCTTTTTGGCTGGGTGGGCTAATCTTGGGTCTATTTATTGCTCTAGGGGTTATGGTTTCAAAACATTTTTTCTAAATTCCTTAAATGGCCCTCCGCCATTTGGCCCATTTTGTACACAGAATTTATTTCTCCGACCACAGAACTTCTTCCTGCGGACGGTGGATGATCCGACGCGGTTGGAACGGTTTGAGCGCAAGCACGCGCATTACAAGAGGGTGTTGGCCAGATTCATGGCCACAATGCAGCTGATGGAAGCGGAGATGCGGGCCATGGACGGGAAGCGGGTTTGTGGCCAAGTCGATCGGCGGCCACGGAGATTGATCGATCAGAGCCGCCCGGAAATGGTGATCGACCGGATCGCGCAGAGCCCAGGAATGGTGGTCGGGAAATAGTGATCTGAACCATATATTATCCTGATCCGAGACCCGAAATGTTTTTTGTGCTCAAAAGCCTGTTTGGAAAAAACCATGAATAAAAACACTGAACACGAGAGAGCAGGTGATGTTGATCGGGAAATGATCTATAGACCCTGGCCTATAGACTCTGCCTTGGTCCAGATTTAACTAGGTTAAAACTCGGGAATACTGGGTTTTGGAACCAGATTTTTAAAGCCCCAGAAACTCTGAAAACCCATAAATTTACATACCCTCCGGATACTGGCTTCTAGGCCTTTGGTCTTGTTGTAATTTTTTTTCAGTTTTTATTGAAAACGTGGAAATTTTGAAAAATAAATTTTTAAAAAATGTATTTTTCCAATTAATGGAATCCGTTTTTGCTTCAATCTAGAATCCTAGGAAAATTCCAAACCTGTGAAAATTTCCCATTTTTCGGTTTTTAGTATACAAAAACAGGTGAGTGCAAAATTCAAAAAAAAATGAAAATTCTATGGGACAACAACAGATCAATTTCTGCTTTCTCATCATTCGCAACTAGCAATCCATGACTCGTCCTTGCTCAGATCGATGCGTGGAAAAACTGAGAAAATTTTATTGTAAAAATTTATATGAAAAAATTTACCTCGCCTAAACAGGCTTGGTGATTTGAGAGATTCATCGACAACTGGCTCATTAGCTGAAATTTGTTTTTAGCCTTTGTAATTTAATTTTTTAATAAAATTTTCTAGCCTGTTTAAAAGGGCCAAAAGAATTCGGAAAAATTAAAAAGTTTAAAAAAGGCAAATAGTTGCAGAAAATTAAAAAAACAAAAATTGCCTTCGAATCTCCTTGAAAATGCTTGAAATTTCCGAGGCAAACCAGATTTTTTGAAAAAAGCAATAATTCAAAGAAATTAAAAATTAAAAAAATATTTATATTTGGCTCTATTTGGGGTAAAACGTAAAAATAACATAGCATCACTTACTTTCCGCCGGCTTTCCGTTGCCTACAAGTACATCTTGGTCTTTGATCTTTGGGTGTTCTGATTTGTGAGAGTTCTGATTTTGGCCAGAAGCATTCTGGTCAGAAGCTTCATGAATTGCATCAGAAACATTCTGATTTGGACGTTGTTGGTTGCTATCAGTCATGTCATGGCGATTAACAACAAGCATGGCAGTTGTGACAGCAAGAAAAGTTGCGAAAACGAACAATTTGGAGTACATTTAGTCAAAAAATGTTCAATAAATCTTTAAAAAAATTCCCATGTGAAATTCGTAAGTCTAAAATACTTATTCTCTAAAATACGTTTGCTTTATTTGAAATTCGAAATCACAGGCTAACATTTTTGGGACGATTTCCTGCAATATTTTTTTAGTAAGAGATTCTAAATGATAATATACAGAAAATATGTGCTTTTTTTAATTCTTTAAACAATTTTGTAAATTTTTCAAAAAAATCTAGTCTGGAACATTAAAGGAATTTGATAAATCAAAAATGCCAAGAAAATTCTTTTGGCACATGAAAAATAGTTTAATTGGTTACATAAATGGAGTTCCAAATATCGTATCCTCACTAAAATAAGTCCCTTCCACAGAGGGGAATCTTTTTTTAGTTGAGATACNGGATTAGTTTCTAAGTGTATTTGCTAATAAATTCAATTAGGTATATTACCATGCATAATTTTTGTCTCCATTCAAAAATACATATATAATCCAAAATTTATATATCTAAAATCCATATTAACAAGAATATGCGCATATTCAAAAATAGAAACCATTTGCGCAATATTGCACTTTTCTATGTCATGAATTATATTATTGCTGGAATTTATGCAATGCTTATTTGCATTATGATGACTTCTATTTTTTTAAGAATCTATGAAATATCATATGCCAAGGAATAAAATTATATCATATACTGCAGTGAAATGGAAATGGATGGATATTTTTTATAAATCGGTTATTTTTTTATTTCATGTTGTTATGAGTGGTTATATTTTTATGATTTTAATAAATTGTAATAAAAATAAAATTTATTATTATTAATTTCATATTTACCGTGTAGCTTAAAGAGTATATGTATTCTCGTTGATTATTATATTTTTATTAGAGGGTAGTAAATTATTAATATGATTTTAATAAATTGTAAAAAAATAAAATTTATTATTATTATTTTCCTATTTACCGTGTAGCTTAAAGTAGGGTTGAGCGGGACCGGGACCGGGCCGGGATTCCCGGTCACCCCGGGACTGGAGTCCCGGTCCCGGTCCCGGTCCCGGTTTTCAAAAACCGGGAAATCCCGGTCCCGGTTTTTGAGACCGGGACTGACCGGGACTGAAAATGCACCCCTAAGAATGGCATTTTTGGCAAAATTTTTAAAAATTTTAGTGAAAAGTTTAAGTTTCAATGGTTAAATTTTCCTAAAAATTAAAAATTTTGCCCCAAAATGTCAATATATCACAACCAAAAATTCATTTTCGCCATTTTTCTTTCACAAAACTCATGCTAACTGCTAACCATATCCAAATTCCAAACCAACAACCAATTTTATATTAGACCTCTTAAAGCATCTTAAAGCATCTTAAAGGAAAAAGTTTCATTATGACTAAAACATCCCAATAAACTAAAAATTTAATTGGGCAGATTTAGTGCATTTCGCAAAAATCTTGGCCCTACTTTGGCCAAAAAAATCAACAAGATTCTTAAGAAAGGGTCCAAATTTTCAAATTTTTCTCCGGCGACCCCTGTCGGGGCCGCCGACACCCCTTACTGCAATGGTTTTCCAAAAAAAAACCCGGCAAAAATTGATCAAATTTCTCAAGATAATTGGTTTGTAATCGCACATTTTTTGAGCTTTAACTTCTATATCTAAAATTCAAAAAATAAAAAATAATTTTTCGCATTTTTTGATATTTCGCACATTTTTTTGGCCTTTACCCCTTCCCTTCCCATAAGAGAAATCAAGTAAAAGATAGAAATTTTTTTAATTATTTAACTTCTTTTTAAAATTAAATAATATTAAATCACCAAAAAATTTACAGAAAATAATGACAGTTTTTTGACCTAAATTGTTCCTTAGTTTTTGTTATATATTTTACAAGAATTATTTGTATTTCTCAGGACTTTGATAATTTCAAATTTTTTATAAAAATTATACAAACATTATGCTGAAAAATTAAGCATTATTTTTGGCGCATTTTTAAAGGTTTTTTGATAAAAAAATATATAAAAATTCAAAAAAATTTTGGCTTAAAAAATTTTAATTTTTGAAAAAGGCTGGTCCCGGTCAGTCCCGGTCCCGGTTGAAAAACCTGGTCCCGGTCCCGATCCCGGTTTTCCTAGTCCCGGTCAGTCCCGGTCCCGGTTTTTGCCAAAAGTCCCGGCCCCGCTCAACCCTAGCTTAAAGAGTAGATGTATTCTCATTGAATATTATGGTGCTAGGTCATTCCGCAAAAAAGGATCAAAATGGATTTTTAGCGCAATTAATGATAAAATACCATAGCAAAATAAATAAAATAATATATAGATTTTCCTAGATAGAACAAAATTAATTTTTTTGGAAAAGAACTAAAAAGTTGATTGTAGAATAGATTTTGGTCGCTTTAATAAATTAAGCTAGGTCATAAGATGTAAAACTCGCCAAAAAATTCTGGTCGAGAAAAAAATAATCGTGTAAAAAATAGATAAGAATCAAAATATATTTTCTTCATTTTCAAAATATTTTTTCTTTATTTTTTCATTGTGTATTTAACATAATTTTGCACTCAACACATATTTTGATACTTTTTGCGGAATGATTCAGCACGGAATATTATATTTTTATTAGAGGGTAGTAGATTATAATTATAATTCTAATAAGTTGTAAGAAAAATAAAAGTGATAAAGCAACAGAAAGTTGAAAAAAATTTACCACAACAAAATTGATGTTCCTTCTACAAATTTGATTAATTTGATAACCTTTTTATAATTTTTTAGCGGAATATCCACTAGAGATCCGAACAAAAAATTGAAAATCTGGACCCCAACCTGAACTGCATTTTAGAAAAAAAACTTGGTTTCTGGGGTTTTTGGAGTAAAATTCAAAAAAATCCAGATCTGGATCCAGATCCAGTCCGATCTCTAATATTCACGTTAAAAGATGAAAAGTCTATTACATATAGATAAGTTTAACACTCTAAAACCGTTCATCTAATCTACAGTAAATATCTTGGATTTTAGACCAGAAATTTAGGTCCTAAAAATGTTGTCACCACAGCATTTAGGGGATCAAAATCCAATAAATTTTTACCCCTTTTCAAAGCCACATACATGAGCAAGGTTCCCCCTGTAATAACGCATTTTTATATCTGGTTTTTTTCTTTACATTACTTGTTACCAAATTGTTATTCTCACTCAGAAATAATACACATATATGGCCAAATTGCCAGTCTCCATGTTATTTGTTCAAGCAGTCATCCGCCGGCATTTTTTCAGTGGAAGTGATAATTAAATTTTTGTCATCAAGGTGACTTTTGCCAAAAAAATCACTAGATATGTTGAAAGGACATTAGGGTTGCTCGAGAAGCCTGAAATTTCGCGAGGGCCCTCGAGAGCGAGTTTTGCTAAATTTTCCAAGCCCCTTATGACTACATAATCTCTAATGTACCGTATTTCCTGTATTAAGTCCACTCCCTGTAATAGACTCCCTCTGAAGAGGGGTTGAAAAAATAAATCATCCCTGCATTATTAGGACCCCCGGGGGTCCTATCAGTTTTTATCTTCATATTTTCCTCTTCAAATGATGAAAAAAGAATGTAGAGGAGAAATTTGCGCTTCTTGATCATTTTTCAAGACTGGCAAATTTTTGCGTTTTATGAAGAAATAACTCTATGAAATTTTTTGACTAACATTTATCAATTTCCCGTCCACTTCATCAATCAAAAATGGGGTCGAAAATAGTGCCCCCCCCCCTCTTCACAGGGGGTTGAAAAAATAAATCCTCCCCTCCCTGTAATAGAAGCAAAAAATTGTTTATAATTTTTTGTTTTTTAATTTCCAACAAAAACGAAACTTTTTCGAAAATGTCAAAAAAATAGGGTTTTGACGAAGATTTCGATCTTTTTGTCGGAGATTCGAGAAAAAATATTCGGAAGTTAGTGCATAAAATTCTGTACACTTCTTTTTAGCTTTTGGCCTAGCAAGTTTTGAAAAAAGTTTTTGGCCATCTTTTCTAAGACCCAGCACCGTTCAGCTTAAATTCTGTAAAATTTCGATGGATTCCAAGCTGGTTTTCCGCTACACCTACGCTGTTGTGATCGTCCAATTCGTCATCGGCATCGTCGGAATGGCCACCAATTGGCCAATTGTGTACATCACCATCCGAAACAAGTGAAAAATAATAATTTTCGTGAAAATGTCGGGTTCGGGGATCCTCAAGTGTCGCCTTTTTCACAGCTTCAATGTTTATGTAAATTCCGTAAATTATAGTTTCTGTAAAAATTAATCAGTAGACTTTTTAAAAAACGATAATAAAGCTTGGAACACATGCAATTTGCCGTGTTGTCTAAAGGTCACCAATCGAAATTCTGAAACCCCAATTTTACGATCCATAAAACCATCTGTAAAGAATAATGAATTTATGAAGCACGTTTTTTACTACAAAAAATGAACATTTTCAACAGTTTTTATAAATAGACCTTATTATTCAACAAAGTTCCTGCGCCGAAAATTTGAAATGTCGATACGATAACGTATTCTTTCCAACAGAAGCCCCCGGGGCTTCTATTTTTCAAAGGGGCCTATATTGGAGAGGGTGCTTCTTTTGGAGAGAATACCGTATAAGCCCCCCCCCCTCGAAGGTGGTTGAAAAATATAAGGCCTAGGTCTTATATTAGAGGGAGTACGGTATGTAGGGTTATGAATATTTGAAGCTGAAATTCCATAAGTTCTAAATCTCTTCCCATCAGAAAACTTTGGCACCTCTACTCTGCTTAAGCTGTCCCTGATGAGCAACCATTTCAAATCTATGTATAAGGACAGATAATAATATCCTAGGAAAAACTAAAAAATCCTAAATTTTTCCCATCAGAAAACTTCGGCACCTGCCCTGCTATCTGTTGGCCACCATCGCCGTCTGCGACACCATCTACGGCCTGGGCGGTGTGCTGCCCTTCATCACGATGACCTTGGGCTTCCAGATCAGCCTGATCAGCTGCTTCCTCCTCGAATCCCATTCCCCGTTCGTGATCGTCATGGTCGCCCCGCTGACATTGGTCCTCGGCTTTGAACGCCTCTTCGCTGTGGTGTTCCCGATATGGCAACCAATTTTTTTTTGAATTTCTCCTTTGAAAAATCTCCGCGTTGAGTAGATTTTTTGGCATTTTTTAATGTCAAATCTGGTTATGCAAAATGCCATAAAAATAATTAATTTTACTCGAGGGGATTCGCTTGCAGGGGATTCGCTTAAATCGTCCATTCTCAAATTATGGTAGGGTCCCCTTGATTTTCTCCAATTTTCAATTATAATCCCATTTTTCTGATTTCTATAAACTTTTCTACCCCACCCCCCTCCCACCCTAAGAATACTCAAACGATATAATCGAAAATGCTACAAAAATGCGCCTAAAGAGTAAAAATTAAATAAATTGTACTTATTAGCAAACATTTTCATTGTTTATTAATTTTATTGAATATGGACTGGTTTTTTGCGAAAAATTCATGGAAAAATTCATGGGCCTATTTATTAGTTTGAATTCTGAATATATATTTTTTGATGCGTATATAATAAAGCAAGTTGGAAAAAAATTAGGAAAATTTATAGGTTGGATCTTCCCTATTTCAGGTATCAAAAATTTGCAAAAAGCCGGAAAATGCGTCATCTGTGCGCCATTTGCATCATTTGTGCCATTTATGGGGCGATAAATATGCGTTTTTGGTATTTGGAAGTGCTCCAATCGCCGGAAAAGTTTGGAGTTCTAATAATTTAAAAATTTAAAATTTTTATTTATGAAAAAATAAATCATATATAGCTTTTTTGCAAAAAAATCTGCTTGCTAGGGCATTGTAAAAGTGCCAAAATACAAAAAAAACACCAAATGGCCAAAAATTCGTGAAATTTTTTGAATTTTTAAGATAGAACAAATGGTTATGTAGAAAGTTCGAAAAATTTCACTAATTTTCAGGGAAATGAACCCAAAGATTGAGCCTAAATTCTAAATTAAGTTCAAAATCTTGAATCCAGTACTCGAGTATTACCCGTGTGACGTAATCAGGTACCAAAAACACCTGAAATTTACGGTAGGTTGGTAGGTCATCAGGGCCGTTAAAAAACCCAGTAGAACGTATCACGTACTTCATGAAGTTCGTTTACGTGCGGGGGTGGGTTTGCATTTTATAAGTTTGGCCTAGCAGGTTTCAAAAATTTTTTTTTTAAGTTTTCGGGCCATTTGGCGGTTTTTTAAAGGTCTGCCAATAATTTTTAAAAAATATATATATATGTACATAATTGTTTATATTTTTTGCCCTGTAAACAGATTGGTCTACTGCCAGCCCTCGGATTTCCTCATTGGCTTTGCCGCCAATTTCGCCTACACCAACCAGCTTGTGATGACCATCGCCACAATTTTGGTCTATCTGATCGTGTGCATCGCCGTAAAAGGTAATCGGTTACTGTATTTTCTTTAATAAGTCCCCGGGAGATTTATTTTTCGAACCAACCCTCCTCCCCTGGCGGAAATTAATGTGTCGTATTATCTCTATCAAGTTTCCCACCTCCTATTAGGAGCCCACCCTCCAATAGAAGCCCCTCCTCTGAAGAAACTAGTGGAAACCTCTGATAGACCCCCACCCCTCCTCAGAGGGGTTGAAAAATAAGGCCCCTATGGGTTCCTAATAGAGTTTTAGAGTAGTTATTCTCCTATTTTAGTTGTCGATATGACAATAAGTGCCTGGGTCGTTAAAAAAAAGTGGCCAATATGGCTAGTCAGTCTGGACAAAAACTTTTTAGGATTTTTTGGGATTTATGCCCTAAAAACTGTAGCATTTTTTGCTGGAAAATTTTACATTTTTGCAGTGAAAAAGAGCGATTTGCGCTCCAATCGGCTGATCCTCAAGTCCTTGCTGGTGATCATCGTGGTTCTGATCCTTGCATGGGCTCTGACCGCCGTCCTGAACACCTACATCATACCAGAACTGCCGCTGGGACCAGAACAGAAGTTTCTGTTGACCAGAATAGTTGTCCAACTCAACCGGCTGGCCAGCGCCCTCAACGGGCCCATTCTGTACTTTTGCAGGTTGTGCAAGAGATTATGATTATGTCGATTACAGACCAAGGTTTTTCAACCGGTGTCCATAAGTCCAAAGGAAAACAATATGAAGCGAATGATTTTCTCTTCTATTTTATATTATCTTTTCGCGGCGAGGAAAAAAAGGAAAAGTGAGAGATAACATTGACAGACACTGTAAATTCGGTCAGAGAAGGTTCCTATGGACACCGACAAAAATTCCTCGATCTGTATATATGTTGTGGCCGATTCTAAATTTGGGAACCAAACATTTGCCAAACATGCGGTTCAAATGGTTTGAAATCAAAAACAACTGTCTAAATAACTTGCTTGGTGGCCTACAACACATTCTAAAGGTTTCGGAACATTGTTGTTCATCCGAACAAGATCAAAACATCATCCTTAACCCATTTTTTTGATATTCGGATGATGTTTTGGTCATGTTCAGAGGAATTAAAATGTTTGACTCCCACTTCACTGACTTGTTTTTGGGAGTTCCGTAAATATTTTTTCGAAATTTTTCTTAAAAGCACGATTTTAAACTGAATTTCAAGGAATTTTATGAAAATCCAAAAACTTCAGGCCAAAACGGGCGTATGTTAGGTAAGTCAAAAACAAATTTTCCGAAACCAAAATTTTTATAGAAAAATCAACAGATGCTAAGGCCAAATAACTGCATTATTTTTCATTTATATAAATTTGACCTGTTTATATTTTGATACCAATTTATATTTTGACTTTTGGGTGGCCTTTTTGACTTTTTAAATAAGATTCCGATAAGTGTTTTTCAATATGAAATTTTTTGTTGTAAAAAAAATTTAGCGCCGAATATCGGAAGATATTCCACGAGGAATTCCGACATTTGCTTTGTGGCAACAAGTGGGGAGGAGGAGGTGTACAAGTGCAACCACAACAACAAACAATCGACGGACACCATTGAAACATGCCATCTTGACATGATAGAAAATCTTGATATATTATTACATATAAATTTCCAATTTTTTTTTACTTAAAAGACCCGTTTTTTGGTTTACAAAATATTTTCATTAAGCAAACATGAATGAAAAATTTTTGTTTTAAAAATATTATTTTTTGGCCCATATTTTCCACCAAAAAATGCAATAAAAAGGTAGAGATTTATTTGAATTTTTAGGGAGGGTGGAGGGTTAGAAAATATTTTGATAAAAAAATTCCATATAGTAATGTTCCAGATTTTGATGTGCCAAATTCGCTCAAAATTCACAATTATAAGTGTCAAATTTGGAAATTTATTTTGGAACCAATTATTTGTAAAATTTATTAAATATATATATATATATATATTTTGGCTTTTGCAAGAAAATTTGATAAAGTAGATCTGATCACATAAAGATCACAAGAAAATGTGAAAAATTGTTAAAAAAAGTGTTAATTGATACAATTCCCATAAATTTTGCCATTCGTCAGAGCAACTTTCACCAATATAATTTTATCTCGCTCCTTCTTCAATTAATCCCTTTCCTTAAAAAGGAATTTTCTGCAAGCCTCTGAGGGTATGAACAGGTTCTGAAAAAAATGAAATTTATAGTTTTCAGATGTTTGATTTTTAAATAAATTTGCTGGTTTCTGTACATTAAATTCTTTTAAATTATTTGTGATTTTTTGACGATTTTTTTTGATTCACTCATACCAGGGCCGTAACGAGCCTGACCATTTCGGTGAGGGGCGGGGTCGGCTATTTACAAAAAACGATTTTCGGCGCCGAAGAAAATTCGCGTTTTTAGAGTTCTCTTCATACAAAATGTGATGCAATTTTGCTTTAGGACTGTATTCAGGGGTGCTGGTGGCCCTGATACGCTGATAAGGGCCGTCGGAGAAAATTTTTGAAAATTTGGATGAAAACAACAGGGGTGACCCGAAGAATTTGTGTTCTTCTTGGCGTTGGCGTCAATTCTTAAGGATGTCCAAAAAAATTTACCAGATCTGCAAAAGTGTGCAAAAATTTCGGATTTGAGCACCTTAATATGCGCGTCGATCTTGGTGATCAGCTCCCAATACACCAACTTTGTCTGTTCCACATCTCCGATCCACACCTCCAACTTGCCCATGAATGGCAAATTCTCGTGGTCCCTGTAGGTGTCCAAGCTCATCTTCGGAAGCCGCTTGCCGGGATTGATCTCGCACCGATAAAACACACCGTTGATGCATTTCTGCAATTTATTTTTAATTTAACAGGGGAAGGAACAAGCGAAAAAATAAAAAAAAAATGTCAATTTTCTTAAGAATGAGACCTAAAATTGCATTTTTCTCTGGCTCCGCTATCGGGACTGCCAGACTGCCTGGAGACCAAAAATTCTACACATAAAAAATTGTTCTAATAAAAAATGCCAATTTTCTTGAAAAAAGTACCTAACTCCAAGAGGTACCCTCGAAACAATTTTTGCTTATTGCGCTGGGCGATATCTGGCATATGTTCGATAACGCAGATTCCAGCATGATTCCAATGCAGATTAGATTTGCGTGGCTTACGAATTTTCATTTTCGGTTATGGATCATTTTTTCGGAAATTTGGGATGGATGGCATCAGTATTGGGAAAGCTCCAGCTCCGATCCGGCGGTGCACCTAGTTTCACCGTCGCGGTTTCACCGTCGCGAGTTCACCGTCGCGGTTTCACCGTCGCTGGTTTCACCGTCAATCGGTTTCACCGTCGGCTGGTTTCACCGTCAAAATAAAAAAAAAATGAAGAACTGTACGAAAATGAAGAACTGTATTTCAACTAAAAAAAAGCATCTATAGCGGCAGAGAAAAAGAAAATCGAAATTAGAAATGCATTTACCGACAAAAAACAATTTGCTTAGATATTAATTCTTTTTCATTCTAGAAAAAAAAATATTGTTGGGTTATAAATTGTATTTTCTATTATTTAGATAAAAAATGGATAATGCAGCTGAAGATATTTTAATTGATGTAATTGGAAGCGAGGACGATGAAAATGGTGAAAATGAAGGTCCATCGCAGCAAAAAAAAAGCCGTGGTTCTTTTACATTAAAAAAGAAGATTGAAGTCATCGAATACAGGCGAAAAAATTCGATGAAGAATACGATGCAGTTTTTCAAGGTGGGCCGAACATGCGTACGCAGATGGATGGATCAAGAGAATGAACTCCGCGAACTTTTGTAAGTTCGCCGTAAAATTCGCCGAAAACAAATCAAAGAAGACGATTGGATGGGTCTGGTCGACCATTGCGCAGCAAAAATGTTGACGAACAACTCATCGAATGGATCAGAAATAAAAGGGCAGAGAAACAACGGATTTCCCGTCGTATAATCCAGCAACAGGCACTGAAACTTTTCGAGGAGCAGGAGGGAGAAGAGAACATTTTTAAAGTATGAAATTAATTATAATATGTTAGTTTTTAAATACCTAATTAGTCAGTATAACTAAAATAATAATCAGTTATTAATTTGGTTGTTAGTTATTATTTTGTTTAGGCTAGTGATGGATGGCTTCAAAAGTTTTTGGTCCGTCACAATTTGTCAAACAGAAGGCCTACGACGGTCTGTCAGAAACCACCAATTGAATACGCTGCCGTCATCGCCAAATTCATACTTTATGTTCGTCAATTACGTACAAAGAAGAATTTTCATCACATTTATGCTGCTGACGAAACTGCGTTTTGGTTGGACTGTGGTGGACATACTATTGAACGGCGCCGGTTTACTCTTCAACAGATTACTAGTTTTGAGCTTCGGGTAATCCGCGAGCCCCACCGATGGCGGAATATTTGCAATGGTTGCTGAACGCATGGAACGAATTGCCACGTGACACCATCGTCGAATCATTCAAGAGCTGTGGGATCACAATTGCAGTTGACGGGTCGGAAGATGACGGAATCCATTGTTTCAAGCCTGAAGGGCCGATTCCTGGTGGACTCGAATCATTACGCACCGCCGAATTTGAAGGATTATTGGATGATTTGGGAGGACAATTAAATGAGATCGATTTGTTCCAAGATGATGAAAATGGATTATTGAGTGATGAATCTTTGGAATTGTAAATGATTTTTGACGTTAAAAAAATTTTGAATTGAAATCAATTGAACGAATTAATTTTTCGAAAATACAACTTTGAAAAATATAAGGCCCCTCTCTATTATAAGGTCCCTCTCTAATATAAGGCCCCCCTTCGAAGGTGATCGAAAAATATAAGGCCTAGGCCTTATATTAGAGAGAATACGGTATGTTTTTTTTCTTTTGTTCGTCAGTTAGCGAGCAAAAATCATAAAATCACATAAAATTAGATAAAATCATATAATATTTTTGGTTTTTTCTTATTCACTATTTACAACAAAAAAACAAAAAAACAGTTATTAAAAGATGGACTTTACCTGAATGGACTCGGGCAGTTCAGCGATCAGTTGCATGGTGTACACGAAAAGTTTGTCGAAACTTTTGACGGGATGACGACCGGTGGCGTAGTTGGTTGCCAACAACAACAGCTGGAAACTGCCCCCGTCCCTATTGTCCGGACTTTTGGCTATGGGCTCAATGCCGGCTCGGAAGAAGGCGGTGCCCAGCTTGCGGTCGAAGACTGAAATTCATAAGAAAAAATTATTCAAAAATTTTTTTAATTCTCCGATTGGGATCCCGGTTTTCCAGAAAAAATGGAAATTTAGGCCATTTTTTCTTTTAAAATCCGTCTTTTTGCACAAAGGTGTCACTTTTATGTAACTTTTACCGGATCAGGGTCCGGCCTTTTGGGGGGGGACCTGGGACCTGACCTTTTTGGCTTTTTGGATGACCTGGGATTTTCCCGCTTTTTCCGGATTGGGGGCGTTTCCAAAATCCGGGTCCTAAGTCTTAAACCCCGAACTTTTTTTATCCAATTTTCTAAAGAAAATGCTCAAAAATTTCCCCGGATCCGGTACGGGATGTCCTCAAAATCCGTATCCGGGTTTTTTAAAAATCCCGATACCTAATTTTTCTATTAAAAAACAAAAAAAATCGGCAAAAACTCACAAACTTGTCGGGCCAACTTGCTCGGCAACACATTGTCCGTGTCCAGGTTCAAATATTTCAACACGCCCTTCGCATTGTCAAAGGCACGGCCCGGCTTCAAATAGTTTCTCCATCGCTTCTGATCCTCGGCATTTGGACACCAACTGTTCAATTTGTTCACTTCCCTCTGTAAAAAATAAAATAAATTTTATTTAGTAAAAACGATGATATTTTTCAAAGGAACAAAAATTTGCGAATTTATTTTTTAATTATACAATTTTTTTGGGAATTTTTATAAAAAGAAATTGATTTTGAGCCTAATTTCCTGATAAAAAACTAGTTCCATTAATTTTGGGTACCGCCAAAAAATTTCAGAGGGCCTGAACCCCTCTCTAATGAGCAAAAAAAAATATTTCGCGAAGAAAATTTTATGATTTTAAACCCTTTTCTTAGTAAATTCGATATTTTTATGAAAAGAATATTATGAGGTGCCCGGCGGTCCGATAGGGACCACAAGAGAAAAAATTTTAGTTTGATTACCTTAGTCAGAAAATTGGCCAATCTTTATGTTTTTTTTCTTAAATAATGTTAAATTTCTCATTTTTCTTTCTTTCAAGGGGTTTGGGGTGGCTAGAGGTGATTTCAGGGAGGATTTTAGCTCGATCAGCTCCCCCCCTTGTAATTTTTTGGAAAATTTCCGTTTAATTTTTCCGTAAAGCAGAGTAAAAAAATTTTAAGAATTAATAGATTGAGTGGCTAAAAAATATAATTTTTTATCTAAATTTCAAGAACTTACACAGTATCCACAATGTGGCGGATACTTGCAGCCATGGGCCGGCAAATCGCGGCAATCGTAGCGCCAAATTTGCCAGGACAAGGGCGACGCGGTGGATGAGGACGACGTTGCAGTCTTGGTAGAAGAGGACGAGAGAGTGGGCTGAATGGAGAGAGCGGCCAGGTCGGCATAGTACAAATAGTCGCCATCATCATCGTCGGCATACCTGTAAGGGGGAGGCAAATTTTGCGATTTTCTAAGCAGAAATTTGTATAAACCTGGTTTAATAACATCCTTTCAAAAATTGGTTTTTTTTGCAAAATTTTCCATCTTTAGTTGGCTTTTCTTGTCGGGTGTAAAGGGGTTTTAGAAAAAATTGGTCATTTTTGACAAGATTATTTTAAGTTTTTGATAAGAATTTTCTCAAAATCTTGGAAAAAAAAATTTCTTGAAGTGGGGGGGGGGTAAAAAAGGAGGTAAGCGAGCGAACCCGATAGAAGCCACTGGAGAAATTTTTTAAAAAGATACACCTTTTTATCCATTTTTTTCGATTTTCTCCTTTTTTCTACCGCCTCTTTGCATTTGAAAATCCTGCAAACCTAAAATCGCCGTCGTCGTCGGTGGCGTAACGTTTGGCCGAAGGCACAACAATGTCCGATAACTTCGTAGCACGCTTGGTATCATCTGCAGTAGAAGAACTACAAAAAAAGCAAATTAAAGTAAGGGAAAAAATAATTTTTGGCGCTGTAGTTGCAATTAGGATTTTTGAATGGATTTTCCTACCTCCAAGAATAAGAAAATTTTTTATTTTTCCCCAAATTTTTAGTTAAAAAATCTGATAATCGTTCGACTAAGCATCGTCTCAATGTACCCCATTTTTGGCTTCCGATTTTGCTAATTCTTGGGGGCAAGAATCAAAATTTTTTATAGAAAATGAATGAAAAACCTAAATTTTTTGTAGAAAAAAATTTCCTTTTAAATTAAATGTATTACCTCGTCGAAGAAGCTTTCTTACCCCGTTTGGACGACATGATGTTTTACAATGTATAAAGCTATATGAAAAAATGAGTTGAAATATGATTTATTAATGGGGTAAATTTGACCTTTACCGAGTAAGATACATAATGCAATTTTATTATTCGAATATTTTGCGAGAGATTTTGTAAAAGAGAGACCAGATTCATACATAATAAGAGTGATTCAAAAGCTCTTCCCTTTTTTAAAGTTTTTTTATCCATTTTTTTCTATAAATTGGGGCCGAATGAAAACAAGAAGTCTGTCTATAGGCTATGATTTTTTGAAAAATTCGACCTTCAGTTTTTCAAGTCGAGTCTGAAATTTTCTTGATAGATTTAAAAAATATTCAATTTTTGACCACCATCGTATCGTACAAAAAGAACACTTTTGAATCACCCTGGTAAAGACAATACAACAATAAAAAAAGAAGAGTTCAAACACGTACCATGGTATGTACAACACGAACTTCACGAAGTATGTCATACGGTCATACTGGTTTTTTGATGACATGTGCTAACCCATGTACCGTACTTTCATATGTTTTATTACGTGACTCTGTTATACGTATTCCTCCACGACTACTGGCACGTGTTTTCTCAAATGCTAAGTAGCACGTACACGAACTTCGTGAAATACGGTCTAATGGTTTTTGACGGCACGCGCTAACTCACGTACCGTACTTTTCACGCGTCTTTATATGTGACTACGTTATACGTGTGCCCCCCCCCCGCCCACGTGCGTAACACTGGTACATGTTTTCACAAAATTTCCTATAGTCCAAGAACTTCATGAAGCACGTCATACGAACATATTATCTACTGGTTTTTGACGACACATGCTAACTCACGTACCGTACTTTTCACGTGTTTTTATATGGGACTACGTTATACATGCGCTCTCCTCCCTACCAACCACTTGTACGTAACACTGATACGTATTTTCACAAAATTCCTGTAGTCACGAACTTCATACAGTACACACGGGCTACTGGTGCTAACACATGTACCATACTTTTCGCGCTTTTTTCTAAGTGACTACGTTATACGTGTGCTCCCCCCCGACTACTGGGACGTGACACTGGTACGTGTTTGCTCAAAATGTTGAACTCCAATAAAAGGGGGGTTAATTGATACAATTAGTTCCTTATCTAATACACATAGCTTCAATTGCTACCATTCGCTAAAGGAATTCTCATCTTCATACTTATATCACGTCCATCCTCCTTCATCTTCCTCAGTTCCTGCGCTTCCCACAACTTATAACGATTGATAAATTTGAAATCCCTGCGAGCATTTGGGTGTATGTCGAGGCGCTGAAAATTACATTGAAAATTTTTCGAAAATTGCCTTCTATAGACTTTTTTCTATTCATTCGAAGAATTTTAATTTACCGCTATTAAGTCTACCCCTCCCCCCTCTCTAAAAAGCCTCTGATGAATGGGGTAAAAAATTCTTATTATTTCAGAAAATAGTACAAGGCCGAAAATTTTTGATTTCTTGTGATTTTGACCCATTTTTGAGAATTTTTAGAGAACTTCATATATTTAAGGGTGCCGGCAATCCTGAAGGGGTCTACGGAAAAATTGGAATATTTGGGCCTTTTTCTTATCGATTTTCTGGGTAAATTAAGGCTAAAATTTTTTCGAAATGCGATAATGCGTCCAATATGACCCAAGGGCGTCGCCAGAAAAAATTTTCGGGGGGGGGGGGGG
>LDKF01000334.1:0-16014 GCA_001026735.1 Rotylenchulus reniformis | reverse complement strand
TTATCTATACTTACAATGACAAGGAAACTCATTTTTTTCTGCTCGCAAAAATTCTAACTCAATTTTTAGTGGGAGTAGCGCCTTGAATTTTACACATTTACCTCACAACTTTTTGAGGGCTATCCATGAAAATTGGTTCCGGTGGGGGTTGGGTACTGTAGAAAAAGGTTTTCGTAGGCCTCATTTGAAAATTTTCAAAAATTTTCAGGGGGACCTTCGACAGCTATAGGAATTAATGGAAGAATCGCTAAGCAAAATCAAGGGCGATTGTCCCAATATGTTGGCTATCTTTTGGGTGAAAAAAATTTTTAGGTCGTTTTTATAAGTTTTTCTGGAAAACTGGCACGATGAAGTCAGTTTTTTTATAATCATACGTGCGAGGTCTATTTCGGGTATTTATAGGTATTTTTGAGCATAGGATGCTTTCCCAAAGTTGTAGAGCGTGTGCAGAAACCTACAGTGAGAATAAAAAAATTTGATTTTTCTTAGGTCTGAAAAATTTTTAGGCCTGATTTTCGAAAATTTTCAGGGGCCTAACTGAAAATCAACTTATGCATGGAAATTCGTACTGATTTTTGGTACTCGGGGGTTTTCGAGGGTGCTGAATCCGAATCTGATGTCAGATTATCATGACATCAGATGAAAAATCTATGATTTTGTCGAGTACTTGATTTTTGCTTTTCAATGCATTTTTGACTATAAAACGGTGAAAAACTTATTAAACATGCTTTTTTGTCGAAAATCAAGTACTTGATTTTTTGAAAAATAACGAAAAGTTAATTAATTGATTTTTCGTCAAGTAGCTGATTTTTAGTAGCTAAATAAAAACCAAAACATTTTACCCGGCACCCCCGATAGGGGCCGCCGGAGACCACCTCCCCCCATTCCCCCCCCCCCCCGAATTTTTTTTGTTACGCCCCTGTTACGTAGCAATTATTACTTTTCCAAATGCTTCCTTTTCTTCACAAAAAGCCTTAACTTTATCTAATTTTTACAGTTTTCATGTTGGATTTGCTCAAAATGCATTTACAAACACAACAAATGGCAAATTTTCTTGCCGGGGGTGTCGGCGCGTTCAGTTTAGTTAGAAAAAAAGAAAACTTAAGCGTTAGTTTAGAAAAAATAGAAAAACAATTTTTCCAACTTATTAAGTTAAGCCAAAAAATTTGTTTTGTTAAAATTTTTGGCTTGCAAAATCTTTAAATTTTTTCTGATGGATTTCGAAGGTACCAATGCTAATATTAACAATCCCTAACTTTTTAAGTACCGTTTCGATTGTCAAGCCTCAAATCCGCATTGGCCCAGTGTCAGCTACAGGATCTGGATTTGCCTCGACTGTTCTGGAAAACATCGAGGTCTCTGCGTGCATATCAGGTTTTTTTGCACAATTTTTTAAAAAAATTTAAAAAAACCTAAAGTTTTCAAAGCTGAAATTCAGACCTAACCAGATTTTAAACCTGCCATAAATTCAAAAATGTGAATTTTCATTTCAGGTCAAAATTCTCAAAAAAAATAAAAAATAATCTGACTTTCTTCTTAAAGTTTATATTATCTCTGTTTAGGTTTCCAGAGAAAATTGGTGAAGATATTGCAAAGACAACGCAAGTCTGGAGGGGGTTGAAGGTGATATGCAAATTGACAATTCAGGTTTTTAATTATTAAAAATAAATTGAATTTTTCAAAAGGCATAATGAATTTTTTCAATTTTCTTGAGTTTGTTATTTTTAGTGAAGCACAGTGGAAACCTGACCATCGAACAAGTGATCAATATTGCTCGTCAAATGCGTCCGCGTTCAATTGCCAAAAATGCAAAGGCACCGTTAAAGAAATTTTAGGTTTGTGTTTTTTTAATAAAAACAAATCTCAGTTTCCCTGTTTTTCTCCTGGAATTTTTTATTAATGGAAATTTTTTAATAATAATTGATAAAAAAAATTTCAATACCAATAAATCAAGGGTCCCCTTTTAAATTTTTTTCACGAAAAACTAAAAAATAATTGATTAAATTTGTTAGAACATGGTTCAAAAAATTAAAAATACTGAAGGCCTGTCAAGTTAAGGCTTTTAAAACACATTTTTAAAGGGGGTCCGGGAACAAAAGACCATTTAATTTCGCTCGAAGAAACTTAAGATTTTTAAATTTACTTAAACAATCTCGATTTTCTAATTTTTTCAGAAACAAAAGTAATGCGCTTTTCGGAAATTTCCAGCATTAAGATTTTTTCAAAATCCGGAGGAAGGGGAATTCCCCCGCCGCCCAAGCCCGGAAATCAAATTATTACATAATCAGAATCAGGGCCGGCGCCAGGATTTCTGACGGAGGGCGGGGGCCTGAACCTTTGGGGTTGCCGACGAGCAAAAAAAAAAAGAATTGGCGGTCCGAAGGGCCGCCGGAGAAAATTTTGCGCTTTTACTTTTTTTAGTTTTAGAGATTTAGAAAAATTATATTTTTGTTCCTTCAGTAAACTCGCAGAAAAAATTGCGCCTCACTTTCCTGATCAACGACAAAAAGTCCAACGCGATCACCGTCCACCAGGCATTTGTGCTGCTTATGAGCGAGGGAATTGACGCGAAATTGTGTTTGTGGCGGAATCGGACCGGATCAGCAAGGCCTCTACCTTCGACTTGGTCGGTTTTTGCTTTTTTATCATTTTAAAATATTCTCCGGTAATGAATTTTCAAAATGCATCTGATTTTTTTAAAATTTTATTAGAGAATTCTGCTCAGTATAATATGATGAATTTAGTAGAAATTCTATTAAAAAAATTTTCCATGCAAAATTTTTAAAATTTGTATGTAAGAAGTTCTTCTTTATAAGCAAGGCCGTCGCTTGGGGGGGGGGCAGGCTGGGGCTAAAGCCCCCCCGTCAGCCCCTGGAAAAAATAAAAAATAGACCAATTTTCTTAAGAAAAAGGTCCAAATTTTCAAATTTTATCTCCGGCGGCCCTTATCGGGGCCGCCGGAACCCCCAAATTCATTTTAATTTCTTTTAAAAATTTACATAAGCAAAAATGGTCAAATTTGTTAAGGAATAGGATCCAAAATTGTAAATTTTATCCGGCGTCCCCAATAGGGTAAATTTTATCCGGCGGCCCCCCCCTATTGGGGCCGCCGGCACTTCCTAAAAATGTATTATTGTTTCATAAAGCGAAAAAACTGACCAGTTTTTGTAAAAAATGGTCTAAAAACACGAAATTTTCTTCGGCGGCCCTATCGGGTCACCGAACTTCGTTTTTTTTGTATGTTTTTTTTCTCGTCGACGACCCCAATGTTCAGCCCCACCCGTTAGAAAATCCTGGCGACGGCCCTGTTTACAAGGGAGTGTCGGCGGCCCCAATTGGAGTCGCTGAATAAATTTTTTGGGTATAATCTTTCCTTGCGAATTTTTCTCGTTTTTTCTTACTCTTCCTCGCCCGACCCCCCCCCCCCCCGAAAAAATTTATATTTTTAGGAGTTCAATGGGGTGAAGTGGAATGTGGCCCCCTGTTTACGGCCTTGCAACATATAAGAATAAAAATTGGTTTTAGAAGTAAATACCCGACACAGTAATAATACAGACTTCATTTTTTTTAAAAACTAAATTTCATTTTTTTATTTACAAATGCCGATCCAAGCCTAGCTGGTCAGCGACAACATCTACACCCATCTGTTTTCCTTATTTCTGGACGCTTCCGGCGCAACTTTACTCACCCTACCGATGGATGTAAGATTTTTAAATTTATTTTTCGAAAATTTAGACCCATCTTTCTTTAATTTATTTTTTATTTTTTGGGCTTGAGGGGGGATTACCCACTTGAACCCACCCCTATAATCGCCCCTTTGTGATTCATTTTAAGCCTAAATTCTTAATAAATCCTAAATTTTTGTAGATTTAATTTTTGTAAAACTTAATAGTTAAAAAATAATATATTTGAATAATAAACTTAAAAATTCGATCTTTACCTTATACAATCATAATTTTAGTCCAATCGATGGCCAGCAACTGGCTGTGTGCTCCCTGTTTCGAGTACTCGTGCGAGACAGGTGGGCAAGAGCTAATCTTAAATTGAAAGAATAACAAAAAAAAACCAATTCTCCACTTTTCGATGTTTCATTACGCTATTAGCAGGGCCTTAGTTTGGAGGGCCCCGAAATCCTATATTTTTAATAAATTAAGAAAAATTCCTCTTCTAAAAATCTTAGCGTCAAAAATAAATTTCCAATTCACTGGGATTTTGCGTCAATCCTATATTATTTTTTGGTATTGATGTCGATTTTATGGAGGTGTTTCGGAAAGTTTCTTTTTTACTAAGATTTTGTATGGCTTATTAATTAAATTTAAAAATTGGGTAGAGCATTTACCTGGCTTACTACATTTTTCGAAGAGGGATCTTTATTTTCTTATTCGGGAAAATGGATTTTTACTTTATGCAGACTTAGTTTTGATTTTTTGTATTCAGGTGTGGACGGTGTTCGGTGGTGTTGGTGGTGGGGGTGGAGGGTAGAAGGGTGAAGGGTGGACGGGCAGAAATCGAGTGGTCATCTCTACCATCTCGTGGGGCCCATGGGTGCCCTCTCGGGCCTCAGCGGACTCCTTCACCCGACTGCCCTTCACTGCCCGGTTTTACAAAAAATCCTGGCACATGCCAGGTGGGGGCTTGCCCGAGTTGCCGGAGGCTTTGGTCTAGAAGGATTTAAGCGGGGGCTTGGTAAGATCCCCGATTGGGAGTACCGCCCGCATGGGGAGGTCCTAAGGGATCGTTTTTACCCAGCCTCTGGGCCAAAGCCTCAGCCCTTGCTACTTGGGTGGCAACTCGGGACCACCACAGCAGGGAGTTCCGACCGCACATTGCGGGACGACCTGCTTGGGATCGGTGGTGCTCCTTCCTAGCGTGGTAGGGCTCGTGCACGTATCCTCCCCTACGCCGCAAGGCCTTGGTGTGAGTACGGCATAACCGGAGGAGCCCGCTGCCTTTAATGGCGAGGTTAGAGTGTCCCATCTCTAGCCGCGGGATTGGCCGGCCTCCGGCGTGCACACGGGTTAACTCCGTCCAGCGTGCTGGCGGCAGTAAAAGTGGCGCAGGGAATGTTCGCACCGACCGCACATTGCGGTGCAACTCCTCCCGGCCACTTCACCCAAGAGTCCTGGTATAAAAACCGTGAGGTGGTCATTCGGAAGGGGCTTTGCTGGAGATTGATCAGCCTGATCGGTCAAAGGCAAGTTCCCCCGGGTGGACCTCTGGTCGGTCTGGCGCGTGCTGTTAATTCAAGCTAAGCACAATGCTGGTCCCTCCAGAGGGGCATGTGCACTGGAAACAGTCACTCCGCCCACCAGTGCCGGTCCTTAAAACCACGCTATGATAGTTGGTGGTGTCACGGCATCATCTACTCTGGTTTGTTCCCCTAACGGGGTTCAAATGCACACGCCCTAAGCTTCCATGCTGAAGCATGTTTTTTTTGCCTAAAAACACTTTGGCGTGGGAGTGAAGGGTGTGGGCATACCGGGGTTGGTGTTGTGGCATCGTTGACTGGCACCCAAAGCCACAAACGTCCGCACGAATGTGCACGTGGGTGCTGGAACCCAGCCCGTGCTGTTAATACAAGGGATGCACAATGCTGGGGCTAACTTCTTATGACCGCGTTCTGCAATGGCATAAGGGGAGTGGCAAGGTGTTAAGCCTGCCCTTAGGGGAAGTGTGCCACCAGTGCATTAAGCCTGCTCTTCGGAGTGTGTGCTTTGCAAAAATAGGTGTTAAGCCTGCTCTTCGGAGTGTGTGCCACCTGTGCATTAAGCCTGCTCTTCGGAGTGTGTGCTTTGCAACTTATTAGGTGTTAAGACTACTCTTCGGAGTGTGTGCCACCTGTGCAGTAAGCCTACTCATTGAGTGTGCGCTTTGCAACTTTTTTGGGGTTGAGACTACCCTTTAGGGTGTGCGCCCCGCCATCAGACGTTGAGACTACCCTTTAGGGTGTGCGCCCCGCCATCAGACGTTGAGACCGCTCTTCGGAGTGTGAGCCACGCCATTAGATGTTAGGCCTACCCCTGAGATGTATGCTACCTGTATATTAAGCCTCTTTGGAGTCTGAACTTTACGAGATTGCTAAACCTGCTCTTCGAATTGTGTGCTTTGCACGATTATGTGTTAAACCTGCTCTTCGGAGTGTGCGCTTTGCAATATTTAGTTGTAAGCCTGCTTTTCGAAGCAAAGTACACGCTTTTGCAAGTAACATGCAGCTGAACTTTAAAGCATGGTTTTAATTATGTAAGAGCATATTTTTGATTGCTCTTAAAAACAATACCCTGATAGGTTAAGCGAGCTACTTAGTCAATAGGTCCATCCCCCTTCCCCTTCCCAATATTTTTACCATTTTTATGATTGTTTCTCTTCCTTTAGTGCATAAATATTTTTTCCTGTACTCATTTTGGTTTATTTCCTACAAATATTGTTAGTACTTTGTCTTTGATTTACTAATATGTACATTCAGATGCCAACGAAACGCGAACAGAAGCGTCAACAGAAGCGTAATCAGAAGGTGGAGCAGCGCTTGCGTCAGCAGTCGAGTTTATCCGTGTCGCCCTCTGTAGGGCCTGTTGACATAAGTAGCTCGCAAAACCTTTGTGATCCTCAGGGCGAACAATTAATTCCCCCTATCGGTCCATTGTCTACGGGCACAACGCCCAATGCCAACATTGCTTTGGTAACTCCTACAAACAAGGGAGGGCGTCCGCCTAAGCGTAAGGGTCGAAAGTCGCAAGTACCAAATGTATTTTCGGTAATCGATTCAACGCCGCGCACAACCCGAGTGCAAAGCACTGTATCGAATGATGCACCGGATGCTAAAAGGGACCGAACTGAGGATCTGACATCAGATATTTCTGGTATTGACACTGACTCAAATGCTGGGTCAGATACATTTAAAACGCCTTCAACAAGTGGGCGAAAAAAGAAGAAACCAAGTCGAGCTGGGCGGCCATTAAAACGAATTGAATGCGAATCAGTAACCCCGTCACAAAGCTCGGTGGATGGCGATTCAATCTTTAGTTCGCCGGTTAAAGCATCACAGATTGAATCGGAGAACCAGAGTTGGGCCGATATAGTTCAATTGAGTGCACAAATGGACGAAACTTTGCATTCACCTTTCGATCTTTCACCAAGAGCAAATGTATTTAGTTTTGAAAATTCCGCTGCACCTGTTCACGAGGTGCATCAACAGATCGATTTCAGTACAGTCCTTCCGGTATTTGCGACTGAACGCAATTTTGACTGTCGCATTTGGCGTGCTGTCCAATTGAGTCTGTATGAAAAAGACTCCACTAGAAATGAAGATGGAACACTCGATCCACCTGAAGGATCAAGACGAATCGAAGAATTATGGAATTGTCCGGAACAATATTTAAATGATAGTTTCATCACAGCATTCCTTTCTTATTTGACATCAACCGTCGATAAACGTGTTGTGGTAGTAGATCCAATCACGTCCACCCACGCACAAGGCTTTCACAGAAATGGATACACTTCTGTTCGTAATAGCAGCTTCAATTTTGACCCAAATGTTGGTACAGAGGTCATTTTGATGCCCCTGCATCACCATAGAAGACCCGAGCATTGGTCACTGTTGATCCATGATATCCAATATGGTACTTTTCATGTTAATCCCTTACCAAGTTGTGGTAGTATCGATTCGGACAGAAAACAGTTGATCGGACAAATCATTTCCGATCTTATCCCCGCTTGGGATCCAAATACTTTTCACATAATTGAATTAGCCCAAGAACAGTATACCGTTCAGCAGGATGGTTTTAGCTGCGGGTATTTTGTTTGTCTTTACTGCGAATCGTGGTTGCATTTCGGGACATTTGGCTTGCCGAATCTCGAAATTAACCGTGAGAAAAAACGGATCCTCTGGCATATTAACGAACTTTATGGTCGAGATGATGTACCATATTACCCAAGAGTGGGTGGTCCAGTCATGGTTGCAAATCAGCCGAGTACCTCAAAGAAAGCATTATTAAAAAAAGCTATTAAACCTTCTGTTTTGGGACAGGCAGATATAGTAGGAGAAAATGCTCAAGATGAACAAGGCACCGTGGTCGGCCTCATCCATCAGCATCAACTAATCACGAAGCCACATAATGATGATGACCTTTTTGTCGTCCCAAAGTTGCCTTTACGACGTTCTCGGAGAATCTCTAGCCGATCCCCCTCACCTGCAATCTCTGCAGGAAGTTCGGCACCGAGTTCAAATAAGAAGTCCGTTAGTCGTTCTCCTTCGCCCGCTCAGAAACGAGAGCAATCCGCCACCGGGTTGGGGAAAGCGACGCGGATTACTCAGCGTTGCAACGTGTTTCATCCTGGCGTACGCTGTGGAGCTGTCAGTGCTAAACACTATCCTGAGTATTTCCACTCGGGTAACCTAGGAGATAAGAAGTGCGAGCATTGTGGTGCACTTTTGTTTCCCCACGAAACCAGCACTATTTGTTGTAGAAATGGTCGAGTTAAGCTACCAATGTTGACCCCACACCCAGAAACGCTTGTAGAGCTAATTGTCGGGGGAGACAACCAAGTCAAGGGGGGTAAAAGCTTTGTCAGCCTTATGGGTCGCTATAACAATTTGCTGCAATTTGCATGTGTCAGTGCTGGCTCTGAACCTTCGCCTTCGGGCGGACCAATGGCAGTTATATTGAACGGCGATTTCAACCGTCGGATTAGCAGCTTAAAAGCTGGGTCCACTCAAACTCCTGGCTGGAGTCAGTTGTATATATTGGATCCTGCTGAGGCCAGAGATCTTAGAACCAGTAATCCTGCATTTACTGGATCAAAACCCACTAATTTGGGGGATTATGTCAAAGGCCGTCAATTGGACAGCAAAATTTTGCAAAATCTTGTCGATATGATCGATAACTGTCACCCAGCTGCTAAGGCATACAAAATGGCCAGAGAGCAACTTGAAGAGCTTCTCGCTAAAAATGCTGAGGAAGAGCTTCGTTGTTTCCGTTTGGTACTTATGGAACAACGCGACATACCCGCCAAGTTGCGTGATCCTAATCTGCACCCCCATCAAATCATCAATCCCTCAACCGGGGAGGGGATGTTCTCAGTTCATGCAGATCCAAGTGGTGTACCTGAAAAGAAAGGTATTTGGATCGAAAATAAAGAAGGGTATCTCCATGAATTGCGTCCATACAACCCGTGGACGGATTGTCTTTGTTACCCACTTATCAAACCTCATGGAGATGATGGTTATCACCTAGAGATACCATATGTGAAGCCTCCTCAGAGAAAAAAGAAAAAAATGGCTAAAAAGGACGAATCCGATGATGATCTGGACAATTCGTCTGATATGCTTATGGATGATGCAGCTTCGGTTGCTTCTTCGGAAGCCGACTCCATGGCTGAAGCCGATGATGTACCTGCCATTGACAACCAATGCGGGCGAGGAAGGGAACATGTTTCTCTTCGCGATTTCACCCGCTTCCATCTCGCTATTCGCGAGGTAAATAACAACTACCACCATATACTTTCTTGTGGTGGTGGTCTTGGACAACAGTGGATTCTTGACCAGGCAGCTAAAGTTGATCGCCAGGTGGCTGATTACCTTCGGAAACCAGAAATGGATCTCCGGATCAGTACACCGCAAAATTTGCTGCAGTATTTTGCCAATCATTACAATAAGCAACAGCGGCAGCAGAACTCAACTGCTAAGCCTATCACTGCCGATGATATTGGGAGCGTTGTCAGGTTTTCTGATAAACATGTTGGAACGATCCCATATATGCAAAGAGCGTATTTGGATTTGAATGCAATCTTTATGCGCCATTTTGATGCGAAAAAGGCCCGTTTATTCATTACTTTCACAAACAACACCACGTGGCCTGAATATAAAGAATGCATCTACAATAATGGTCAGGTCTTGACCGACCGATTTGATATATGGATGCGTYTGTGGAAAGCTAAAGCGGAAAGATTCCAACAAGATCTCTTCAAGAAAAAAATCTTTGGTGAATTGAGTGCTTATGGTGGTTCTATGGAATTCCAAGGTCGTGGTGGTCCTCATCTACATATTGTAGCCCAATCAGACCTTGATGCCGTCCCTGACGTGATTAAAGATTACATCTGGGCTCATATTCCACCAGAGCCCGATGCTGACGATGATACGGACATTGCAAATATGCACCGAGACATCCGATCTTTAATCCAGCTGCAGTTACACAAATGTGACACTTGGTGCGACCCACGTGATCCTGTGTCTGATCGATGCGATAAAGGATTTCCGGAGCCTTTCAGCAACGAAACCATCCTGTATCCGGATCGACCTGCGACCTATTATCGTCCGAGTCCGGACAATGGTGGAGCGACGATTGTTATTAACCACCGGAAGTACAACAATTCTCACGTGGTGCCATATAATCCTTTCGTTCTGTGCATGTATCGAGTTCACCATAATGTCCTTTATTCGTATGGCGACAAGGCGAACTTGCAATACCCTCTCAAATACCCTTTCAAAGCGGAGAATTTTGCATATCTTCTCTGTCTTCAAGAGGATGGGAAGGTGAAGGTGGATGAACCTGCCCAATTTGCCAAAATGCATTTTAGGACGGCAACTGATGCCTATAGCATGATTCAGTCAATGCCACGTGTCCAACTTTCCCACAAGGTTGTAGAGTTGGAAATTCACTTGCCAGGTCAACAACGAGTTGTTTTCCGGGCGGGGCAGCAAGAGCAGATGCTCCAGCAGGTCCAACAAAATGATCTACCAGAAACCCAACTAACAGCCTATTGGAAACAATGGGCTGAGGAATGGCAAAATGATCCTAAATATGCAGACATGCTATTTGAGCAAGTCCCCGAGCAATTCAAATGGGAAAAGCCTAAATGGGTCAAGTACAAACGGATGCCAAATCCACATCCTATCGGTCGGCTCCGAACAGTTTCCCCTGTTGATCAAGAAAAATTTGCGCTTTACGCACTCATGCAGCATTATGCTGGGGACCCTGAGCATTTACTGACGGTTAAAGGTCAGAATGCTACCAGCTTTCAGGAAGCTGCCACCAGATGTGGTCTTCTTGAAGATGATCTGATTTGGCACAAGACTCTTGAAGAAGCATCATGTCGTGACAAGCCAACCCAGATGCGCTGGCTCTTTGTCAGTGTTCTGGTGTATGGCCGACCGCAGAACGCCCTTGAACTCTGGAACAAGTTCGAAGAGCACATGTATAACACGCGTTGTAATGCCGCACAAAAGGCACTTAATAGGGCAAAAGCAATTGCTGATATTGATAGACGGTTATACCATTTTGGCCTGACACCCGCACAATTTAAATTGCCCGAACCACCTAATCCGATTTCCAAAAATGCTGATGAAGCCGTTGACGATTTCTTCTTCGGTGATGATGATGATAAGGGCACAAATGCAGGACAAACTGTTCCTCCAAACTTGCCTCCACCTTTGAATACTGAACAACAAGCTGTATTTGACGCNGGCCATTCAGACTGATCCAGCCGATCAATCAGTGCCTCGCCGTTTCTTTGTATATGGCAACGGAGGTACGGGCAAAACACATCTCTTTGGCCAGATCATAAAACAGCTAAGAAAACCACCATATGAATACAAAGTGATTGCTGCAGCATCTACTGGATGCGCGGCGATCTTGCTCCCATATGGTAGAACGGCTCATTCGATGTTTCGACTCTCGCGTGATGTTTCGCTTTCAAAGTTGCCAAACATTCCCTTGGAAAGTTTTTTTGCCCGGCGAATTAGCGAAGCACAACTTATCATTATCGATGAGATCACAATGCTTAACAACACAGTAATCGAAGCAATCAACCGCATCTGTAAGGAATTGGTGCCATATGTTAACCGTCGATATCTTTTCGGAGGCATACCAGTTATATTCAGTGGAGACTTTAAACAGTCGTTGCCTGTTGTGCGTGAAAGACATGGAATGTTAGCCCAAGTGCTTGCATGTTTTCAACGATCGCCTATGTATAATGAATTCACGCCAATGCATCTGATTCAAAACCACCGCATGGGCCCTGGTGAACAAAAGTATCTGAAAATGATTCAAGAAGTTGGCACGGGAAAGACCGGTCCCTATTTCTGGGTCCCACATGAGTTTCTCGTAGACAGCCGAGAGGAGCTTATTGAGTTTGTGTATCCCGACTTCCAACAACTTTTGACCAATCCTAACGAGTTGATGCAGCGGTTGATTCTTGCACCACATAATTTGACGTGTGACGAGATCAATGATTTCCTGCTTGACAGTATGCCCGGACAGGTGAAAGAATACTTGTCCACTGACAAACCACTCATCGATCGTCCTATGGACATTGATGCATGCCAATTGTCGGTTGCGAACCTGAACAAACGCACCGACAGTGGGATGCCTCACCACAGACTCCGGCTCAAAAAGGGCTGCGTCGTTGTGCTCTTACAGAATATCAGTGACAAAGAACGCATGGTTAATGGTATACGCCTGATCATCGATGATCTAGGCGATAATATCATCACTGGTACTATCATTGACCATGATCTTGCAGGTCAAAATATTCAGGTGATTCTGAACCGAACAATAAATACCTTCGATGATAAACGTGGAATTGCGTATGAACGATTGCAGTTTCCAATCAAACTTGCCTTTGCAATGACCATTATGAAGGCCCAGGGTCAATCAATTAGTGTCATGGGACTTAACCTTGAACACGAAGTGTTCTCTCATGGCCAACTCTACACATCCCTCTCTCGTGCAAGAGTCGGTGATAATGTGAGATTTTTTGCACCCAATAGAGAGCAAGATGACCAAGGTCGAGCTAAAATCCTAAACATAGTGGCCAGTGATCTCCTCAAGTTGGATTGATTGATTTGCTAAATTATGCAAGAGTGAAATGTGCAGTCCATTTAATTTGTTGGCGTTTTACCATCTTACCATTCGCGCATGATCCCCAGTTACAAAATAGCTTATGGTTCGTCAACTATTGGACTGGGAGGGGGAGGAAAAATGACACGCGTCGTTAGGCCACTTCCGATTCTCCATTGCTAAACCATGCAATGTGTCAACTCCGAAACGGAGTGAGAATCAAGTGCGTGTCGGTTGACACCAAAAGCCTAACTTAAAAACACCCACCAATATAAATCTAGGTAGCGAAGCTTTAGAACTGGCAGTCGTCAGGAAAACGCACGTTTATTAAAAAATAAACGTGCGTTATTTCCCAAGCTTAGGAAAACGCACGTTTATTAAAAAAATCGGAAAAATAGATCCATCGCTTCGAAATCTTGACGCATTCGTCAAAGTGTCGTGGCGTTTTAAAAAACATTGAGCGTGGTGTAGTTATAAAAACATTAGAATGCTAAGGGAACTCATTTTTTTGTACTTACAAAAAGTCCTGTGCGATTTCCAGAAAGCGTAGCGCCGAGATTTTAGCACATTTCTATCACAACTTTTTGCGTAGAATATGGAAAAATTCTCAAATCTTAGGGTTTCGATTTTCAAAAAAATATTTTTGTAGGCCTAATTTCAAAATTTTCGAAAATTTTCAAGGGGACCTACGACAGCTATGTGAAATAGTGAAAGAATCGCTTAGAAAAATGAACGGATTTTGTATCAATATGTGAGCTATCTTTTAGGCTAAAAAAATTCTTAGGTCATAGGGTTAGTTTTTTCTGGAAAACTGGCACGATGAGGTGAGGTATTTTATAATCATACGTGTCAGGTCCGTTTCGGGTATTTGGAGGGAGTTTTGAGCTTAAGTTGCTTTTTCAAGGTTGTAGAGCGTGTGCAGAAACCTACAGTGAGAACAAAAAATTTTGATTTTTCTTAGGTCTAAAAAAAATTTAGGCCTGATTTTCGAAAATTTTCAGGGGGCCTAACCGAAAATGCACTTATATATGGAATTTTGCGCTGAATTTGTGTACTCAGGGGTTTTCGGGGGTGCTGAATCCGAATATGACGTCAGATTTGTCATAACATCAAGTGAAAATCTATGATTTCATCATGTACTTGATTTTTTGTCAAGTACCCCAAAATCACCCTCTCAAGCACAGATTTTTTTATTCGCACCGGAGTAACTAAAACGAATTCGCACCAGAGAAAATTAAAAATTTGTACTTATTTTAGAAATACTTACTTTTTAAAGGGTTCGCATCAGAAAAAAATTGAAAATTTTTCCTTTTTCTTTTTAGCGTGAATTTTTCTATAAATTATCGAAGTGATTGTATTTGTATTTATTCCTATCATACAGTTTACATACAGTCAATTGTTTTAAAATTTCTATATTCAAAAAGCTAATTCTTTTTCTCTGACTCAACTCTTTGTGTATAAATATTGAATTATTTTGCTTCCATAAACTAACAAAAAACTGATACTGAAAACAAAAATTCCGTTTATTTTACAAGTTATTTTTTCTTGTCAACAATAAAAAAATTAATGCTGATTTTTTACCCGCCACAGATAAATCGCTCGCTCTGCTGCCGCTCGAGTTGATCGACAGACCTGTATGGGTCTAAATTTTGATGAACAAATGGCACTGACTTCTTTCGAGGTTTTTTATTATTAAAAAAAAAGTATGCTTAGACTTTGTTTAAAATATATAGTTTTAAGGCAATAAGTTTACCTATCCCGAAAATTTTTGTATAAAAACAACACTGAAAAAACCGCTGGTTTGAAAAAAAAATTAAATAATCAATGTACAGTTTTTTTTAATTTTTTAGGATTTTTCTGTATATTGATCCATTTATTTTTTTTATCTCGAATCGGCAATAAGTCCAATTTATGTCCTATCCTTTACTGAAGGAAAATTTTCGCTGTAATAATTTCCGACTTTCACATCTTCAAACGATTCGAGGTAAAAGAAATTAATGGACCAGTAGAAACAAATTTGGTTAAAAACAAATAAATTTTTGGTCTAATACAGGTCCAGAAAAAGAATATTTTTCAAACTTATTCTAATATACACCAAGAATTACTTTAGCTTTAAAATAAAGCTACTTTCACACATTAAATATAAAAAAATTATTTGCTAAGCTTAAAAAATGCACAATTTAGAATCGCCAGCAACTGTCAAGAGCGCTGAGCAGAAAAGCGAGGTGAAACCATTCGGTGGAAAATCGAGAACGATGACAACAGCCAAAGTCCGACTATCGAAGCCACGATTGACTGAAAAGAGGTCACTGGACTTAAGGTTGTTAATTTTTATGGGGGCTCGGCCAAAAAGTTTTTCCATGGGACCGCCAAATAAATTTTTAGCATTTAAGGCCCTTTTGTTTAAGAAAATTAGCATTTTAGAAAACGGCTATCAAAGAGAAATAAAAAAAGTTTTTTAAGGTATTTGGTCAACTTTTCCCTTTTTTTCAACTGATACTGGTATTACTTTTTGACTTTTCTTTTAAATAAAAAAACATTGAGCAAAAATTGAAATTGTAAAGATTCCCTTTAAGTTTTTAGGAGCAGAAGGGGCCTTAAAATTTTTCCCGGGGCTAATGTTGGTACCTTTCCTCTCTTTATTGCTGTTAAATTTTGAAAAAATTTTCTACTTAACAATTAACCATTTCCTTAAGAAAAGAAGGCGAAATTTTCTTCGGCGGCGAAATTTTCCTGGCTACGGGTCAGCCATATGGAAAATTCTGCAAAAAATTACCAATTTTCGTATGAAAATGGTCTTAAAAATGCGAAATTTTCTCCGGCGGTCCCTATCGGGACCACCGCCACCCCTTAACACTGTTAATTTAATAAAAAAAGGTGCAAAGCAAAAAATGTCCAAATTTCTTTCATAAAACGGCCAAATTCGTAAAAAATTTATACGGCGACCCCCCCTCAGCCCCCCTCGAAAAATTTTTTTTGTCTACGCCCTTGGTTAGTAACATTTTTATTTTAAAAATTATTTTCCTAATTCCAGTTTCGGGCCGTATCCTGAAGCAATTTTTCGCGTCGAACAATGGGCGTTGTGGCTGGAACTCCCCAGTGACCATTGGCAATCCATTATTGTCGACCAAGGAGCAAATCAATAGCGCGCGATGCCATCCTTAGAGGCCATATTTTATAT
>LDKF01000333.1:23303-51347 GCA_001026735.1 Rotylenchulus reniformis | reverse complement strand
GCCCCCACCCGCCCCTCTGCTTCCATCCAAATCATTGCCGCTTCTGACTCCACTGCGTGCGCCGCCACAACCGGTCCGGGCCAAGTCTGTTCCGCCTACTATTGGCCATAGTCGTCGGATGCCAACACCACACCCGCGGAAGAAGGAGGAAGAGGAGGAGGAAGAAGAGGAAAGAGAAGAAGAGGAGGAAGAAGCGGAAGAAGAAGCGGAGGAGGAGGAAGCGGAAGCGGAAGATGTTGGAAAGATGCGGAAGAGAGGAAGAGGAAGAAAGAGAGGGGATGAGCGGAGGAGAGCGAATAGTTTGTCGGAAGAGCCAATGCATAGGAAGAGAGATGATCAACGCCGGAAAGAGACCCCAAAGAAGAAAAAGACGAAAAAGAAGAAGAATTGGAGCAGTGAGGAGGAAGAGAGCCATGGAAGTGATCGGAGTGATCAAAGGGAGGAGAGCGGAGAGGATTGGGATGATCAAAGTCGGAAGAAGCGCAAAAAGGAGAGAAGGCAGAACAGTCTTGTGGAGCAGATACGGAAGGAGGCGGCCAACAAATTGAGCGGAACAACCGATGAGAAAAAGGTCAAGAAAAGGGAAAAAGAGCGGGCGGAAAAGGCCAAAAGTGAGGAGAAGAAAAGGGAAAAATGGGTAAAAGTGCCGGAAAGGGCCAAAACGGCGGAAGGGGCCAAAGTGTGTGGTCAGTGCCAACGACGCAAGGGATACCAAATGCCAACTTGGTGTGTGCAGTGCGGCGGAGCGAAAAGGACGGAGGCCGCAGACACTTTTGGGCTTTTGTCGATTGCGGAACATGCGGAGAGCAAGTTCGCCAAGGCCAGATTGCCAAGTCGGTGGGACGAACCAACGCATTCGAATGCCACTTTCCCGCCATTTTAAACATTCAAACCTGATTCCCCCCCTTCCCTTTAGTGTCCTTCGTCCTCGGCTTTCCTCTGCCGCCCTCGCCCACCGGTTCCTTTCCGGCGCCCTTCAATGCCTCCGACTTTTCGGAACTTGTGAATGTAATGGCATACACAAATCCGGAAGAGCTGGCGGAGGAGGAGGAAGAGGAGGAGGAGGGACAGATCCAGGAGGTGCAGCTGACCGGCACTTTTCTGTGCGGCAGCCGGCAATTCAAGCCGGAGGCGGTGTATCTGCGCGAATTCTTCTGGGAGACTGGCGTAAAAGACTCCTTTAAGACCATTGATCACCCAAGTAAGGACCCAAATCCGCAGAACATGGACATCCGAAAGTTAACCGAATCTCTTCTCCAAACTCCCTTTCCGATTCCCCTAATTCCACCCCTTTCCTCCTACAGAATGGATCAAGCGGATTGTGGGTCTGTACGCGGTCCGGCCCCTGTTCGGCTCGTTCACCTTCAAAATCACTCGTCCAACCGCTTCCTATCAAGTTCACAACAAAAAGAACCAAAAATACAGCGGGGGAAAGCCCGTGTTCCGAAGGAGGCGGAGCCAGTTCGAGTTAATCTTTGACAGGGGCAATTGTGTTTACAATGAAAAACAATCAGAAGAGAAAAAGAAGAAAGAGGAGGAGGAGGAGGAGGAAGAAGAAGAGGAGGAAGAGGAGGTTGGAAAACAGGATTAAGGGGGTCCGAAAAACAAAATCCGGGATTTTTCATTTGTTTTGAAGCCGGTGGAGTTCGAGGACCTTTGTCTGAGGGAATTTGCGCGCAAAGCGGATTGGCTGGACAAGGGGTGGCGCAACGCGTTGGTGGCCTGGGGAAGTTGTTCGGACGAGATAATTGTAAGGGGAAGGGATCTGTTGAGGAAATTGGGATTGATATCCCCCCAGGACAAACGGAACGATCGCATTTGCGTGCACCGAGTGGGACATGTGAAGGCGGGAAGGGATATAATGTTGGCCGAGAAGTGGGTGGGAACGATCCGGGTGGACAAGTGCACGGGCAAGAAGGAAGACGAGCCGGACAAGAAACCGGAAGCGGAAAAACGCGGAACCGGAAGCGGAAAAAGCAAGCGGAAGCGGAAGAGCAGGACCCAGGAGGACGAGTCCAGGGAACGCGGAACCGGAAGCGGGAAAAGCCAGCGGAAGCGGAAGAGCAGGACCCGGGAGTCCAAAGTGTCACGGAGGCGAGGAAGGGAACGCGGTGCCAGACACTGATCGAGGAAGGGTGATCAGGAGCAGATGATAATCGAGAGAAGGCTGATCGGATGATGAGGGATGAAATTTGATCAAAAATGAGCAGTTGATCAGGGGATCAAGGTTGATATGGCCGATCAAAAGGTGGGGTTGGGTACCCATCCTATAGAGCAGATCTGGTTGTTTCATTTGTAAAATGATCCGGCAAATGCCAATTCCATCAGCATATTGTTGAGCCAGGGCGGGACCAGAATATTGGACCATCTCCTCAAAGGGGCAAACCATGGAATGAATTGAGGCCAAAAATGTGAGAGAATGAGAAAAAATGGCAAAGGAATGAGAACAAATGTCGGCGGATCGCTTCAAAAATTTTACAAAACGAATGATTGCAAAACTTTACTGGTGCTCATTGTGCTTAATCCCGTCCTGGCATTTTCCTACATTTTTTCTCGCAAGTACCATATCTTTGTCCATTGTACCATATAACCACAACATCATATACTGTACCCACTCGGGTATCCGTCATCCGTGATTCTGGTCATCATCTGATCATTTCCTCCACCATCCCCTCCATGCCCTCCGCTTGTCCGCTTCTTCCGATCGATCGATCTGCGCTCTTGGTGCTTTAGCTTCCTCCTCCCCCCCCCCTCCAATCCCATTCACTTTCCTTCCCTCTCCTTCTTCCTCCAACATCCTTTTCTTCCCAAATGGGTTTCCTTGCCCTCCCCCTCGGCGACTCTTCTGTATCTGATCAGCTTCTTCGTCCCTCTGATCAGCTATTTCTGGTCCTTTCTTCCCTCCATCTTTCTTCTTCTTCTTCCATTTGTCCTCCCTTTCACAGTTCCTCTGGCGCGCCCTCCGACAACTCTTCCGATTGTGCAGTCACTCACTGATGGATGATCCGGATGTTACGGTCTGACTACAGTATTCCCCTTTCCCTCTGACTACAGTATTCCCCTTTTCCTCTGACTACAGTATTCCCCTTTTCCTATGACTACAGTATTCCCCTTTTCCTCTGACCACAGTATTCCCCTTTCCCTCTGACTACAGTATTCCTCCTTCCCCTCTGAATACAGTATTCCTCTTCCCCTCCCTTTAGACCTTCCTTTTTCTCCACCATTTGTCGTCATTTGCCTTTGGACTGCTTTCCGATGCTGTGCCCAGGGACCCAATGCAAAATTATTGAAATTCATGATGATTGGCGATGATCAGGGGGTAGTGGGGGTGATTATCCACTCCATTCGTTCCCTTTGGGGTTTTTTTTGTTTGCCCAGCTTCTCTTTGAAATTTGCCTATTTGGATTTTGTTGGGTTTGTGCTCTGTTCACTTTTGCCATTTCGCCCCCCCCCCTCCCCACCTCCCCATTTTCCCCTCATTTTCCCCCCAATTTTCCCCAAATTTGTCCGAAATGTTCCCTTTGCCATTTTTTGTTACGTTTTTGTCCCTTTCCTTTGTCGACGCCAAAATGCACCAAAATCCGCTTAAAAGTGCCAACAATCTGCTGTTCTTGACCTTTCACAACAACTCGGATTCCCTCTACGATGTGAATCTGGTCACCGGGGAAGAAGCAGAACAGAGTTAGTCAATCTAAAGGGCTGATCAATGCTGGGAAAACAATCTCCGATCAGTGATCAATCACTCTCCGATCATTCGCTCGTTCCTCGGCAATTCAATTCCCTTCATCAGATTCACTTTCACTTTCCTCCCAAAATGATCGGAATGGGTCTCAGCCGGACATTGCGTTCCTCCGCCAGTTCCCGATGGTGCGCGAATCGGATCCCCGGGCCGGTGCTTTGCTGAATTTGTCCAACAGTTCGGTCACTTTGCTGACAGCCACCAGCCACAACTTATCCCTGGCGAATGGGACTTTGGGTTTGTTGAAGTGATCCGGGGACCATAGTCCCCTCCCAACCCCTTAATTTTACAAATTCCTCCGATTTCTCCTTTCTTCACCCCTTTCCCCCTATTTTTTGTGCCTTTTGGCTTCCTATGCCCCCTTCCCCGTTTAGCCTACCAAATCCCGGGCCTCACCAATGGATTCCTTCGCTCCGTTCCGCTGGTGCCCCCGCCTCCCTCGGCCTATCGGCTGAATGTTTGCGTTTTCGGCGACTTTGCTGCCAATCTGTACGAGCACACTCAGTTGGACCTCAGCCAACTGATCGATCAACAATCCTGCAACCTCACCCTTTTCATCGGTTCCCAATCAGAAGTGACCAATCTCCTAACTCAATTCATCCCTTTTCAGGCAAAATTGCTTGGGAGCGTCGGCTTGAGCCCAAGCTGGGCTTCAACTTCTCGCCCTACGTGATGCTGCACAGCAAAGGCCACCGGCAACGGCACAGCGCCTTCGCCCGCGTGCCATCCATTTTCGGCGCCACCGGCGAAAACCTTTCAGAGACAACCTTTTTCCAAAGGTCCGATCGATCGGAAAGGGATAAAACCCCAAGGATGATCTGATCAATGGCCATTTCAGCACCGAAGTGGGCGACGTGGCATTCATCCAGATCACGGTGGAGATCGCGACGGTGGCCAAGTTGGCGGACGGGACCATGGCCTACGACATGATCGCGCAATATTTCCGGGAGACCATGCTCAACGAATTGGAATGCAAACTCCAGGTCTGAAGAGTTCGGGAGTCAGGATTTGAATTCGAACCCTGTCGCTTTGAAGGAACTCCACCGACGCCAGAAGCGTCCCTGGATTGTACTGTACATGACACACCCATATTTGGTGACCAACGACGAAGACAAAGTAATTGGGAAGGAGAGGGGAGAAGAACAGGTGATGAACCCATCCAAAAGACCCAATGGTTCATCATGAACGACACGGACCGGTTCTTCGAGATTCTGAAGCGATACAAAGTGGATTTGTTGACGAGTTGTGGCATTGAGGGAATGGCACGGATTCTGGCCCGGAAGAGGGCGGAGATGCCGGAGGCCAAGTTGCCCGAGTACATTCAGACGACGATGGCCCAATGTGGGGGATACCAATCGATGTGAGGAGGAGAGAGGGGATGAGGACAGAAAGGGGAATTGGATGGGAATTTGAATTTGGATGCCATTGCAGGGATGTGACTCTGCAGAACGAATGTTCATACGCAAGGTTGGACATTCAGCCGGAGCGGATCAGCTTCCGGAAAATCAACGCGGAGAACGGAACCACTTTGGTGGAGGGCAAAATTGAGCGGACATTTGTGGGTTTTGGGAGGGAAAAGGGAGGAAAAAAAGTCACGGGTGATCAATTTGCAGGAAGAGGCCGATCAGTGTGTGCCCGAGAAAGAACTTTGATCTAATGAGAGAGGGGAAGGAATGGAGGCTAAATATTGAAGTGATCGGATACATGGTACTATCGATTTGGGGAATTTTTGCTGCAAAAATTCGTTCTTAACTGATGAGTCTTATTAGCTGACCGAGTCGGGGATGTGGATCCGAAGGAATCCGAATCCCGAATTTGTTAACTTTTCGATCGGTTTTCTCCGTACTTTCGCTCCATTGACCATTTCCCGTGCATCTATGTAGTTCATGATCACCATCACCATACTGCGCACTTTCGCTGCCCATTTTGGTCCTTCCTCCGCCGATGTTTTTGTTTGACCAGTCTCCCCNCCCCCCCCCCCCCCCCCCCCGATTCTCGTCCATCCCAACTCCGGTCCCTATCCCGTCATCCAATCTCGTTCCTTCCCTCCTCCACCGGAAATTACATCCCTTCCCCGATCACTCGCCATCCCTCCGTTTATCCTCCCCCAATCCCCCATCGGCCATTAATCATTGTTTGGCGCTGTTTAAGCTTTTCTCTCTCTCTCTCTCTCTCCCTCTCCTCTCCCACTCTTTATCCTCCCCTCCCCTAATTTTACAATTTTGTCTTTTCGGGACCCAATGTTCCCCTTCTTCATCTTCACCCTCCCCGTCCTTTTCTGCTCCTTTTCTTCTTTATTATTCGTCATCGGTGCAAAAAGTGAATTTTGGACATTGGAAGGGCAAAGACACAGTGAATGGCCGAGAAGCACGGGAATGGCGAGGGATCATCGCAGAAGGACAGTGGTCACATTGGGACAATACTCGGAGGGGCAAGGGTAAGAGGAGGTGGGACGAGAGGGTGAAAGATAGAGGAGGAGACGATAAGATAGAGAGAGGGTGAGTAAAAATAAGGACAAAATAGTAAAGGAGTGGGGATGATGGGGAGAGCAGAGGATGAAGTAGGAGTAAAGTGAAGTAGAACATGAGATAGGGTGAGGGTAGGAAGAATGGGCCAATTGTATGGGGGAGAGGAAGAGTGAAGGGATTTGGCATTTGGAGCCCATTCCCTTAGGGACAAGGACATGCTGAACACAGTGCCAAGCTCGGACTCGGAAAGGCCCGTGGCCATGGCGGGGGACACCGGCGCCGTAAGGTGGACAATTGGCCAGTCTGTCTCCCGACCATCTTCCCCTGTTGACCACCAGGTCTGCTTATGGGGTTTGGGGTGGGAGTGCCAGTTTGGGTTCCAAATCTTTTTGACCATGGCCACCCATCATTCTCATTCTTCTCCAACACTTCCCAGTCTTCCTTGTCCGGGACTAATCACTCCGATTGTTTGTTGATCACTGATCAGTTCCGATCTCCTTCCTCAGCCTGCCCTTCCCCTTCCTTCCGGCCAACTTCCTCGTCCCATCCGGCCCCTTTCGCTTCCTCATTCTCCGTCCCTTCCGCTTCCTCCGTCTCTTTTTTTGGCCGATTCTCCGCAACCCCTGAGCCGCTTCGACACGGACCTTCCGCGCTTCGCCGGTGCCCCTTCGTCCGGTTCCCCCTCCTCCTCCTCCTTCTCCGCCCTCCCCCGAGTTGGTGCATCGGTTGCGCAACGGGATCACCATGGACTCGTTCCTGAAGAATCCGCCCCGACTGATGGGGGAAGGGCCGCCGAGCAATGGCATAGAATCCATTGATAACAAAGACAAAGGTGAGGGAGGGGAGGCGGAGATTTACCAGACAAAAAAGGGGAATAGTCCCAAAAAGGGTAATTGATCAGAAAATTCAAAAATGGCGAATTAATAAATGAAAAAGTGGCCAATTCAGAGACCAACGGGAAGAAAGGAGGAGGAAGAGGAAAGTGGCAAAACGGGGAGGAAAGGCAAAGGACCGTGATCCTGACCAACCAAAGGGTGCCAGCAGCCCCAGAGCAACAAGACCGAGCAGGGGCAAAAACAACAGCAGCGGAGGCAGAATATGGGCGAAGAGCAACATCCCCAAGTCCGGGAAGCCGGGGAAGAGAAGGTAAAGCAAAAGGGAAAAGGGAAGGGCAAAGAAACAAAAGACGAAATTGCAGACCAAATACCGCCATTGGCCAATTTTCGGCACGAAGACATCCGGCCGGCCAGCGGAGACCGAGTGGGGCCCCAGGCGAAATTTGCTGGAGAGACCAACGAGTACAAAGAAGATTGGGGAAAGGAATTTTCACAGGCGGAAGAGCGCTGGAAGTCCCATTCGGGGACCGGGAAAGGTCAAGAGCAAGACGGGGATTTAGGGATTAAAAACCGAAAATGCATAATTTTAGAATATTTTGGGCCCAAAAGACTTAACGGAGGAGATGGACCGGCAAGTCGATTAACGGGAACAGGTGGAGGAAGGGAAAAGCTAACTGGGGGAGAAGGGGAAGGGCCAAAGTGCGAATTTGGCAGGCATTGGCCCACCGTCGGAGGGAAGCCGCTTTGTGATCGGAGAAGAACGGAGAAATGCGGGGGAAGCGGAGCCGGAACAGAGGGCACTGGTCAGGGGGAGGATCAGTCCGTACAGAAACGGGGGACCGGAAGAGATCACGGGGAGCCGGACGAGGAACGCGGACGAGCATTTCAACGCACTGAACGCGGGCGACCGAGGTCGGGGCCCGAACCGATTCGTAAAGATTGACTTGCTAAACGAGTGATCAATTTGAAGATATCCCTTTACTAAATTAATCATTTTGTAATAAAATAATATTTTTAATATTTTTTGGAAGAAATTTCGTTCATGATGCGCCCAATAAAGATGATAATATTTTCAATTTATAATTTTGACTAGCTGAACAATTTTAATAATCACAAAATTTAAGTGCCAAAATGTAACAAAAGGTTAAAATGTTGCAAAAAATACATGTAGAGATTGGTCAAATATGGTATGGTAAATGCCATGTAAATGGGAGCAAAGGGCGAGCCTGGTAGACCATCCATCCGTTTTCAGGAATTAATATTTTGAAAGTCTTTTTGAATATTTTAAAAATATAAACAGAATGAATATACAAATATAAATCTCGAATGAACTTTTTCTCGTTATCTAGCACTTTTGTTATGGAATGATCTTCCCCCTCGCCCATCCGATCAATCACCGTTCTTTCATTTTTCCGCCATTTTGGCCCATTTCCGCCAATTCTCCATCCAGCGTGGCGGTGATGCCTCTTTGGGTGTACCGGGCTCATCCGAACCCACCGGCCTTAGCCCTTCACTGTTTTTTACCGATCCGAGAACATTAGCTTGTTTGCTGAGTGTCCGATAATTCACCCCGTAATCGGCCATTTCAAATAATTTGTTCATTTCCTGGAATTATTTTTATAAAAAGAAAAAGTAACAAAAAATAGAGCTGTGTGTTTTACCTGGTCTAGCAGATGTTGCCGATCTCGAACGAAAATCAATTGAGGAATGGAAGTACTGTAACACTAAAAGTAAGTATAAATTTTTCCTGAATTCATCCTTTTTCGAATAATACCTACCAATTCACTAAGTTTTCGGCGTAGAATACCTTCGTGGTCGTTTAAGAGTTCTTCAATTTCCTAAAATGGAATCATAATGCGGCTGAGTCGCAGGCCCGTAGCCTGGAAAAATTTTCGGGTGGGGCAAGTGGGAGGGGGGTCGGAGGCAGTGGCGTATTTAGGGGGGGCTGGGGGCTGCAGCCCCCCATGGCCAAAAAATTAGAAAAAAAGGAGGAAAAAAGAGAGAAAAAAATGACCAAATTTTTTTTAATTAAGAGGTCTAAATTTTTCAAAATTTTTCCGGCGGCCCCTATCGGGATCGGGTCCGCTGGCACCTCTAAATCAGTGAAATTTCTTTGAAAAATTTTTTTCATCCCTCCCCCCATGGGAAGGAAAAAATTGAATTTTTCATACATCAGCCCCCCATGGCAAAATCCTGTATACGCCACTGATCGAAGTTCTCCGGCGGCCCAGATAGCGGAGAAATATTGACGATTTTTAAAGGAAATCGACCATTTTTTCTTCTAAATTTCCAAAAAAATTCACAAAAAATTAACAAGGGGGGCTCTTTTCATTNGGGGGGGGGGCTGGGGGCTGCAGCCTCCATGGCCAAAAAATTTGAAAAAAGAAGGAAAAAAGAGAGAAAAAATGACTAAATTTCTTAAGAAAGAGGTCTAAATTTTTCAAAATTTTTCGGCACCTCTAGTACAGTGAAATTTCTTTGAAAAAACTTTTTTTCAGCCTTCCCTCTATACAGTAGTAATGTTTTTTCCACCCTGCAGAGGGAAATTACAAAAACATCTGAAGCAAAAAAAAGTGTTCGTTGAAAACGAAAGAATGCTCATGAAAAAGTGTTGAAGAAAACGAAAAGAGTGCTCATGAAAAAGAAAATGAGTGCTCATTGGTACTGTAGCACGACCGCTAACTTTTGGGTAGAAAAAACATTACTAGTGTAGGAATGAAAAAATTGAATTTTTCATACATCAGTCCCCATGGCAAAATCCTGTATACGCGGCGCGGTGGCAAAAGACCGACAGACAAAAGACCGACACTTTTTTATTTAAAAAAAAACCCTAAGCCCATGAATTTTTCTAAAAATTCCAAGGCATGTAAATATTTTTTGAAAACCATAGGCCTAAAATTTTTCTAAAAATACAAGCCTAAGAAATTTTTGCCTAAGAAAACCGAAGGCTTAAGAATTTTTTTTTGAAATGTCATTGCCTATGTATAAAAATTACATGCAAACCATAGCCTGTGAAATTTTCTGAAAATCAATATCAAGGCCTTTGGAATTTTTTGGAAAGACCTGATGATACTACTATATAATTTTTTTTGAAAATCCGAGTAAAACGTCTGAGATTTCTATATATTTTCATAATAATTTTTATAAAAATCGAGCCCAGTAAAAATTTATGAAAATCCTTATCTCTAACCTAGGCTTCTCTAAATTTTTGTTATTTCGAAAACCGATTTTTTGATTTTTTTTATCTATGCCTATTGCCTAGTGAAAATTAGGCCTTGGGTTTTCTTGTGTAAAAATATCTTAGGCATTGGGTTTTCTTGCGTAAAATATCTTACAAGTTAGGCATTGGGGTTTTTAGGCAAAAATTTCTAAAATATTGGGATAATCGGATTTTAGAAATTTTTTTTTAAATAAAAAAGTGTCGGTCTTTTGGGTGTGTCGGTCTTCTGTCTGTCGGTCTTTTGGGTGTCGGTCTTCTGCGAATACTCGGTATACGCCACTGATCGGAGTTCTCCAGCGGCCCAGATAGCGGAGAAAACATTGACGATTTTTAAAGGAAATCGACAATTTTTTTCTTCAAAATTTCCAAAAAAAAATTCACAAAAAATTAACAAGAGGGCTCATTTCATTTTTTGGTTTTGGCATTTCGCGCGGGGGGGGCATGTGCCCCCCTGTCGTGGAATAATATTGAAAAAATTAACTGAATTCTCGACTTAATGGAAACCTGATCTCTCTGCACACTTCCCGTGCATCGCCAATAAACTTTGATATTATTCAGCATCTCCGGCACCTTGATCTGCAATTATCAATTTTAGAACAGATCTATTGATGTTGATCAACCACCTCTGTGATCAAAATATTTCTTAGTGCTCCATCCTCGGCCATCAAATCAGTCAATGTTCTTAAATATAACAAGGCCAACTGATTTCTTTTGATGTCAGTGAGTTTTTGCAAAGGACATGAGCTTTTGGCCAAGAACAGCTTCTACAAAAAATTAAAATAATATCATAAAATTGACAATCTTTTGTTTTTAAAAACTTACCGCGGATCCCAACTGGTCATTAACAAACACGTTCATGTATTCTCTTGTAAATGTTCGCCTCATTTTTTTCTGCGTGATTTTCAAATTATCATGACAGACTCTATAACCATGAAATTTGGAATGCCGTCCAAAATTGTTAAAGGTGAATGAGATCTGCGCATTCTGGACGAAATTTAGAGTAAAAGAAGGCAACAAATTGTCAGTAGTTGAACATTTCCGATTAAGAAGTTGAAGCATCTGATTTTGAATAAATTCCACTTTTTGTTAGGAAATTTAAAAATGAAGAAAAAAGATACATTGGAATAGGGAACGACAAATCCGGCGCTAGTTTGCAAAATGACATTTTTGTGACTCTTAATGTTTTTGAGTAGAGATCGACCAAGTGCCGTAGTACGTGCACGAACTTCGTGTACGTGATGCGTTCTACTGGTTTTTTGACGACACGCGCTAACTCACGTACCAGTTTTTTCACGTGTTTTTGGTACGTGAATACGTTATGCGCGTATTCCCTGGCTCACAGCGGCACAATTCCCCCACATCTGTCAACTCCACTCATTCTATTGCAGTCTTAGCCTAATGGCTAATGATGTTCGTTACCCAATGCGAAAGGACTGGGTTCGGATCCCAGTAGCGGAAAAATAATTTTTTTATTCAAAGATAAGATTATTAAGACACGAAAATTTTCCAATTTAATTCTTACATTTTTTTTAATTCCGCGCTTCACTCGGGGGTTTTCGAGGGAGCTAAATATGATGGCGCATTCAGTTTTTTCAGCTTATGAATATTTTTAGTTCGATTTTGCTGCCAAAATAATTTTAATTGGGTGTAATTTTCTTAAAATGACATTTTTAGACATGGAATTTTTTTTATCCTGTTAAATAATGATGTTTTTTAATAGAATCTATCATAAAAATGGAAAAAACATCCATACGATTTTCAAAAAAATCAATTTAGTTCGTTATGCTAGTAGATGTGACTTAAAAGATGACGTGGGAAGTGATAAATAAATAAAACGAAAAGAAGAAAAACGATAGCCAAAATATTTCACACATAATGACTAATGAATGTGCAATGAGTACTAATGGGGTGATTAAACGACCCAAGAATCCGCTTGAAAAATTCACGGTGAAAATTATTGAAACGAAAATTTGATTTTGATTGTCATAAAAACCCGATTTCCCCGGTTCGACCCTCGTAGTCCCATCTAGAGACTAATCTCCTATTATTCCCCATCTATTTCCAACATCAACATCATTTATGCCATGGGGATAACTGTGGCACAATCCACTAGAAGGGGGGGGGGGCACCTTCTAGGGTGATGGGCCAAAAGGCCCCGAAGGGGTTGGGGAAGGAAAATCCCCTGGGGTGGGTGTTCTGGGGCCCCAAAATTCCCAAGACTGATCTGAACGCCCCGGAGGAGAGTTCCTAAACCTTTTTAGCCCCGCCCCCCTTATCAAAAGTTTAGCCAATGAACGGGATCTGCGTGGGCGTTGGGACTAAAGGGAGGGGTGATCGTATTCCCCAATTTCCGGAGTATCATCCCCGCCCTCTGCTATTCGGGTCTCCCGATCAATCCCAGCCCGACGGTCCGCCCCATCCGGCTGCTTCATTCTTCTCCGCCGCGCTCTGTGCCGATGTTGATGGGCCGTCGGAACGCATAGCCGCTGCCGAAGTTGATGGGACATCGGAACGCATGACCGGGCCCTCCCACTGCGTCTCGTACCACCAGTCATGGTTGTCCGGCAGGCGCCGTCGTACTCGAAGACCTCCTCGTCTGGGCCCAACTGAACCGCTGCCCTGTCGCGGTGCGAGACATTCACGAGAAAAGTGTCCCTGGTTGCCACAATTGTAGCAGTGGACCGGTCGAGTCCCCTGAGGTTGGGTGTTGTTGCGTTGGTCATGTTGGTACCAGTTGTTGGGGGCGACACTCTGAACGGGTTTCGGGTTCGGGACCGGCAATTCCTTCGGGGCCAGCATGGTCGGGATCGGCACCGCTTCTTTTTTGGTCAGCACTGGGCCGATTTGGCGCAACTGGTCAACGGCTTCGGCGACCGCGTCGCCTAGCTCCTCGCTCTTGGCTTTGACCATGATTAGGGCATCAATAGCCTTGTGGAAACCCGGGTCAGCGTCATCATACAGCTTCAGGTCATATTTCAGCTGGCGGATCCTCCTTTCTTCTTTTGCCTCTTTTGTCTGACTCACCCTGGTATTTTTCCACGGGGTATTTTCGAATGGTGAGTCATCCAGTTGGTTCTTCACCTTCTTTGGCCCCATATCCTCAGCATACACATCCATCTTCCTTTTCTCAGGCCTCTCCGTGGCTTCTTCTTCCTTCTTCCCATTCTCTTCGGCTTTCTTCTTTCGTTCCTCCTCTTGGCGTTCTTTCAGTCGAGCCAACATTGCTTGCTGAATCCGTATTTCTTTGGCCGTTTCATCCTCTTCTTCCTCTGCTGGTTCACTCAGATCTTCCTTCTCCGGGCTCATCTCCTTATTTTCCTCGGGCTCTTCATCGCCCAGCTCTTGACCATCATTATTCTTCGTACCTTCTTCCCCCTCTTGCCTTTTTTTGGCTTCCAATTCAGCCTCATTTTTCTTTCTTTCTTCTTCGGCACTCTCTTTGGCTTCTTCTTTGAGTGCTTCCTCCAACATTTTCCGAATCGATTCGACTTTGGCACTGGCCATTTGCTTAAAGAAATGTCGGTTATTTTCGGCCACCGTATGGTCCGGTGATTTAGAACGAGGCCATCTCATGGTTTCTAAAGGATCAAATGAAATTTGACTTTTTACAATATCATTTTTATTCCTATTGGTAATAATCTCGTTTTCTTCCATATTTTTAACATGCTTAAACCTCTCAATTATATTTTTAACTTCCATTATTGTGCCCTGACTACCCCTTATTTCATTTCTTTCCGATCCTATTGATTCAGTTACTTTCCGTTCCAACATTAAGCCTTTCTGGTCCACCGAATTCTGCTCCCCAATTTGTTTTCTTAAAAGTTGCCCATTATTTTGGTCTTTTGGACTATCTTCACTCTCCTCCTCGCTGATTTCTTCTTCTAGATAGATTCCATCTAACACACTGATAAATTTCTTGTCACTATGGGCATGACTTCCACCTGATAGTCCCATACTTTCAGTTTCATTAGGCTCAAACTCAGTTCCGAATTTTGCCGTAACCACATTGATGCTTGGATGTAAATTGTCCGGGGTTGAACTTATCGATTGCAATTTTTGTATTATAAAGAATTCTGGTATTTCTTGTATATCCCAATGGTTCCCATCATTATCTTTTATTCTATTCCAGAATTCTAAGTTTCCTGCTGAATTCGCTTTAGCTTTATATGCTTCATTAAGTGCCATTTGAATTTCACCACCTAAAATAATTTTATCGATATCCGGACTTATCTTAAATTCATAATTTTTGTTCAAACAGAGGACCTGGATTATTTTGTGTCCTCCCTGCTCTGTTATTTCCCAGTTTGGTTGCACCATTTTTTCTGGGATTAAGGACACAAAATAACCGTCCGACCAATTTATTTCTGCCATTTCAGGTTCACCATCTATTCTTATCTCTGTAAGCCTAGTTTCATTCTCATTTCCCTCTCCCACATTCATGGTTAGTTCTGACATTATTCCGGAAATTTCTTCGCAACATTCAATTGGTGCAACAATTTTATAGGTCGGATTAATTTCGGGGATTTCCAGAACTTCCCTTAAGATTCCGTTCCAGTCAATAAATTTCCTCCACCATTCTGTAGAACCCGTTTCACTTATCTTATCTGATAATTCTTCCCCCAAAATTATTTGAGCATCACTTCCTAGACAAATTTTGTCTACCTCATTGTTGATTATAAAATTAATTTCTGAACCGAAATAAAAGGCTCGGATAAATCTCATTTCCATATCTTCAATAATTTCATATTCATCCTTAATAAGTTCTTGGGGAATAAATGACATTATTGTCGGACCCGGCCACTGAGTGTATGCCGTCACCAAATCCCCATCCCATAAGATTTCGGTCCGCCGAAATTCAGGTTCATCTGCTTCATCCATCTCCTCAATTTCATTATTCCCAAGAATTTCTCCCAATTGGCTAATATACGAGATTTTAGGAATCTCACTCTCATCTTCTGAACTTTCAATTCCTTGCCATTGTCTACCCCTTTTTGGACGCCGCTCATCAATTTTTTCTCGGTCACTAATCACACTTTCCTTTTCACTATCAGAACTTTCAGCAATTTCTTGTTCAAGTTTGGGATCATTGGCATATGTCTCCCATTTAACAGGTTCATCCGCCGGTCTTAATGGTAAAACTGCCGGACCTGTGAATGCTTTCACCTTTTCTTGGTGAACTTTCTTAACTTTTTGCTTACCATCCAAAGACTGTATAATCACATTGTTACGATCAGTTTCAATACCAACAATACGGTACGGACCAACCCATTTTTGGTCAAACTTATGCTTTAAAACTTCTTTTTTTAAAAGGACTAGATCACCAATATTAAATTTCTTCTCGATCGGCTTCCTTTGCTGATCATTCATTTCCTTATATTTATTTTGGGCCTTAAGAATCTCATCTCTAACAATGTTCCAGGCTTTATTGGCTTTTTCACAATGAATTCTCGTAAAAATCGATACATCTGTATTTACTTCCTCAGTGGAAGGTAAATTCAAAAGTCTATCCGTGGGCATGCATGGATTCCGTGAATATAAAACATAAAAAGGCGAAAATTTCGTAGATGAATGAATTGAACAATTATATGAAAAAACCGCGTGAGACAGGATCTCATCCCAATTGTCCCCATTTGCATTTATTATTTGGGCCATTATATTGGATAATATACGTATAGAACCCTCGGCGGCCCCATTGGCCTGCTGATGGTATGCCGTACTCATTGAGTGCGAAAAACCATAGATTTTAGACAGATTTTCAAAAACTTCGGAGGTAAATTGGCGACCTTGGTCGCTTACGACAATTTTGGGAACGGAATGTTGATGTATGACGCTTTCGACAAAAGCGTCAGCCACGGTTTGGGCTTTTTGGTTTGGCAACGACCTTGCCATGATCCATTTCGAAAAGCTGTCGATTGTGACCAAAATATAAGAATTGCCCTTCAAGGATTTTTTGAGAGGGCCCAGCAAATCAGTATGAACGCGATAAAAAGGGGCTTCTGGCGCCTCTATCGCAAGACTTGGTGCAGATCTTGCCTGACCGGGATTTGTTTTACGTTTTTGACAACCTTCACAAGACTCAATCAGAAGTTGGACATCATACTTCATGCATGTCCAATAAAATCGACTATTCATTTCTGGCCAAACTTTGTCGTACCCGAAATGCGCGGGTTCATGGATCATTCGAAAAATATTTTTTCGAAGCGGATATGGTATGACTAGCTTTGGTTTCTCACCTTTACCCTTAAAATAAATGGCATCTTGTATAAGACAGTAATCAAGAGGGACCCTCCTCCATTTTAAAATATCACTAGGAAATTTTCCCGTTTTCAATATATAATGAATTTTAGCCAAATCTTGAACCTTTTTCTGTTCTCGAATGACTTCTTTCAGGGACAAATTTCCTATTTCATTAGTCTCAACACTTGCGATCTCCTTCTTTTGGGAAATAAATTCGATTTCCTTTACAGCATTTTCTAATTTTTGTTCATTTGGAATTTCATCCTTTTCTTCTTCATCAATATTTTCAAGCCCCGGAAGATTATATCTAGAAAGGAAATCTGCGGCCTTATTTTTGATTCCAGGCCTATAGGTGATTAGCAGATCATAACTTTGGAGCGAAATTTGATATTTTTCTAATCGTCCTTTTAATTCTTTTGCCTTCATAATCCCTGTCAAAGCCTTACAGTCAGTGATTATTTCGGTGGTCCCGGACCCAACTATGTACGGAGCGAACTCTTTTACCGAAAAAACCAACCCCAGGGCCTCTCTTTCTACAGAAGGGTAATTTGCCTCGTGTTTATTTAATGCCCTCGATGCATATGCAACGGGACCGTTTTCCTGTCTTAAAACTGCTCCTAATCCCCTTTTTGAGGCGTCGACCTCAATTACGAATGGATGTCCAAATCTGGGCGATTGGAGAACAGGCGCCGTTGTAAGCGCTTCTTTCAATATTTTCAGGGATTCTTCTTGCTCTTCACCCCAATGCTCTTGAATCTTCCCCTCAAATTTATCCTGAGTTAAAATTTGCATTGGGCGCGCAAAATGAGAAAAATTTTTTATAAAACGACGAAAATACGTTAGAGCTCCAATCAATGATTTCAATTCAGTCAAAGTTTTGGGAGGTTTAAAATTTTGGACAGCCTCGATCTGTTTTGGATCAATCCTCACGCCTTTCTCACTTAGCAAAAATCCCAAATACTTAATTTCTTCCATTCCCCATCTACACTTTTCTATCTTCAACTTCAGGCCAACTTCTTGGAGGAGTTTCAGAAAATTCGAAATATCCTGCAAATGACTTTCCTCCGTTTCGCTGCCTATGATTATATCATCCAAATAAATAAGCATTGCGGCTGTAAGGCGTCTGCGCAGAGAGTTCATGACTCTCTGAAAAGTATCCGGGGCAGCAGTAAGTCCAAAGGGCATAGTCAAAAATTCGAAAATTCCTAAATGGCTTATGAATGCAGTCTTTTCAATATCCTGAGGGGCCATGGGGATTTGCATAAATCCCTGCTGCATATCCATGCAGGAATAGTACTTCTTTGCCCCCATCAAATCTAACAGCTCTTGAATATTTGGTAAATGGAAAACCCTTTTTTTGGTTAATTTGTTTAAAGCACGGTAATCGATGGCAAAACGCCAACTTTTCTTATCGGCCTTAGGGACTAAAACGATGGGCGATGCCCATTCGGACTCAGATTCTCGAATTATTTGCTGGCTCAGCATCAATTTTATTTGCTTTTCAATTTCTTCTCGCATTTCTGGAGAAGTCCGATATGCCCTAAAATGAAACGGAAGTGACCCTGGTATAAGGTCTATACGATGCACAATTTTCCCCTGATATCGCCCAATTAAACCATCATCCCCCACAAAAGCTTCCGAAAAATCGTCCACAATGTTTTTCAGTTTGAGTTGCCCATCATTAGAAAGTCTAGTTCCTTCCAATATAATTTTTTTCGAAGGTCTTTTCTCTGAACTATTCGAACTCGGCAACAGTGGGAGATTTTCGCTCCATCGAGCTTCGGGAGGGATATAATCCCGTGCGGGTATGTCTTCCCCGGGTAAAGCACAAATTTCGTTATTCTGAATCGGTTCTAGATCAGCGACATGGGTCTTCGCATAAATTTTCACAGATGCCGTTCCGGCATTCAAAATTTGCAAAAACACTGTATGGCTTTCGCCAGGGGCAACCAGTGTCCGGCCAATAATAACCCCTTTCAGTTCATGCTTCGATTCCTTTACCAAAAATAGCTCATTGTTATCAAATTTGCCATCTGCATGAGCGGGTAAAATAGTTCCCATTGTCCAACTTTCCCCAGTGTATTATCTTCAATTCTCAATATTGCATTTACTTCGCCTAAAATTTGGATATTTGAGTCATTTGCGGCGCTTAAATTAGCGCTACCATTATCAAATTTATTGATTTTTAATCCCGCTTTTCGTGCAACCGATTCTCTACAATAGGATACGCTCGCGCAGGAGTCAACTAGGGCTGCGGTTACGAGTCCGTTGAGATGGACTTTAATGGAGGGAAGTCTGCGCGGGTCATTCATAATTGCGCATACACTCCTAGGGGGCAGATAATCCATAATATAGGCCTCTTGATCCAGAGGATCTGGTGGAGCTGATGCCTGTGGCACTGCGGCCACTCCAGGTCTTCTGTGCCCAAATTTAAAATTTAGCACATTCCTGAACAATCTGGCAAAAGTCAGCCCTAGACGAGCCCCGCCAAAAATGAGCATTCTGTATTTTATGCAACAAAATCCACAGCATGCCAAAATAATGAAAAAGGGAATCAAAAACAATAAAATTGATAGGCCATTCAAAAAATTAATTGCTTCTCTGGCCTTTTTTGGCAAATTTTTAACCAAATCAAACATATCTTTGGCCCCGCCAAAAGCAATATCCAGAGTTTCGTTCGCTTCTTCTTTGATCAGGCTAATAATTTCGGAAACATTGGGTTTTTGAACTTTTCTTAGAAAAGTCGAAGGCAAAATGTTCATTTTTGAGCGATATTCCATCATTGTTTCCTCTATTCTGAGATTGTCTGATTGGTACAAAGAGCCTGCATTCAAAATCAAAGGGTTTTGAATGTTTCGATATTTTGGCTTAATATTTTGCATGGTTACACTTAGTTCTTGAATGATTCTTTTTTCAGTTTCATTTTGCATTTTTCCATTAAATGTCTCATCGCATTTAGCTCTTTTACCCGTTATGCTTAATTCCCTTGTCCCCGGCTTAATGAAAAAAGTGGTGTTTTGGACAAGAACCGGAGTCCATTCAAAACACTCGTCCCCTATCTTTCTGTCCCAAAATATTTTTTCTGACGCAACTGGTACACAAAAACCTACTTCTAACTTATCATTGACCCATTTAGCCACTAAATCATCCCGATTGTAAATTTTCCGGATCCCCTCTGTGGGACTAATTTGAAGCACTGCAGAGGCAATCTGCATTTGAAAATTCGTATTTTTGCAAACTTGTGCAAAAATTTCATCATACATTCGCTTTCTATCTTCATTTAATCGATAAAGCGCAAAATTTACCCTAGCATTCATATTTTTATTTTCTTGACCCAATTTGCTTCTCATTTTGCTTTTTTCCACCTTTCTTATCCAATTTGAATCGGCGGTTGTCACCGTCGTTGTCCTTTTCTCTCTTAAAGTTTCAAATTCGTCGCTAAATTCATATTCATTTTCATCGAAAATTGAGACTTCAGAATCATCCTGATTATCATTTTCCCAAATTTCATCCCCCATTTTTTCAACAGAAGAATCATTCTCATCCTGACTCGTAAATGGGGTGTCAGTTGCATGAACAAACGTAAAATTCGCTAATTGTCCAGGAACATTTTGCTGGGGATCCTTATTTTTATTGTCCCCTGATCCCGGTGAGCCCAGAAGAACCATTGAGGGTGTAGTACTGTGAATTCTCATTGTTGGAATAGTCATTTTTGCGATCCTTGTTGGTTTAATCAACATTTCAGTTTGCATTTTATTTTGTGGTTTTATTGTACTTGCGCTAGCTTTAATTATGGAAGCTGAAGGAGCTGTAAAATTCTTGATTTTAGTTCCTTCGAACTTTTCCGTTAGCATTGTTTTAGCATTCTTGGTACCTTTCCCCAAAATTCTTCTGGCCTGATAAATCTGACTTGTGCGTGCTGTTTTTGGGTGCCTTTTTGGCACAAAAACAGAAACAAATTTATATTCCGGAATAATTTCTTCCTGCGCTTTAGGTATTTTTGGAGCCATAGTTGAAATAAAATTTCGTTTAGCCGTTGTGCTAGGCATTTTTGTGGTTGTACTTTCGGGCTTAATGGTCATAGTCGTGGGGCTAGGAGCAATAGTTGTTTTTATCGTTGTGAGTTTAGGTGTTGTGGGTTTTGTGGTTGTGGATATGGTAATTGTGGGTTTTGGGGTAGTGGGAATTGCTGTTGTGGCTATTATTTTTGTGGTTTTAGTAATCAAAGGTGCATTTGTTTTCGGGGAAATGGTGCTTGTTCCCAATAAATCATTTTTTGGTTTATTTGACTTTTTAACACCGACAGCTGCCGTTGGCGCTGTCTTTGCTGCTGGATCATTTTTAACCTTTCTTTGCGCCTCCTTTTTGGGCGGTTTTTCCTTTTTTTCAGGCTGGATTTTTGTCCTAGCTTGTCTCTTAGTGATCCGCTTACTATTATGAATAACAACAAATGCATCATTAGAGACCTTATATGCTTCATCCGGAACACCGATTATCCCGTCTCTACTGTCCGAATCCTCCTTCTCGAAATAAAAAACACTTTGTTCTTTTTCAAGGACAATGGCATTATTTGTTATTTCTGCCATGTAATTGCCAGTTGGAAAATGGGTGGCATAAAATAAATTTTGTGGTTCAGGAATTTGCCATATCAGAGTATTCTTTTCCATTTCTTCCCACCCTTTATAAGGATTCAATTTATCCCCAAAAGAAGTCACCAAGTAAAAGTCCAAAATACCGGCTTGCCCTTGTTCAATAAAATCATTTATTGTCGTATCACATTTTTCACCTATCCATGCATAAGAAACTTTTTCGGGGTTTTCTGTCCCCCACAAATTTTCGCTAAACCGTTTCATTTTCCTATCCTTTTCATCTCTGAATTTTTCACATTCAGCATGATCAATCCCCTTCAGGGTAATTTCCGGACTTTTTTCTTCTTGTACAATGAAAAATGAATCGGTACAAATTTTCACTATTTTTTGGTGGCATTTGTAAATTGGAAACTGTTTAGGCAATCTTACTGGCAGAAATAAGGTAATTTCTCTTTCCACTGCTCTTTCAAATTCAGGGATAGAACAATCGGTAACATTTGGCAATGTGACCGGGGTCATTGCGACCCTTTCGGTACAAATTTGATATTGGGCAGAAGTTAATCCGAAAACTAAACAAAAAATCGTACAAATAGTCAAGAAAGCCAATGATGGGGTGGGTGTGGGGGATTTTCGAGATGTTGAGGGGATTTGCTCATCATTCCCCACCATATTTATTCGGTATCTATCGTTTCCTCTAGTACGCCCTCTAAAATTTCCCCGTCGTTGGTCAAAATTACTTTGCCAACGTTGATCTCCGCCAAAATTTGCGTTATTCCATGGCCTATTACGACCCAAAGGCTCAAAATTTGGATTTCTGGGACCACGTCCCATGTATTGATTGGACCGGAAAAAATTTGAAAATTGTTGGCCACCTCGGCCTCGATAAGGTCTGCGACCCGGAAAATTGCCCCGGCCTCTATTCTGACCCCAAATATTTCTTCCATCATTTCTGTATCCTTGGTTTCCCGTATCATCATTCTTTCGTTTATCTTGCAAGGAAATTGCATTCACTTGCTCTTTCAGCTCCGCTATTTGAATTTTTAAATCATTAGAGTGATCTTCATTCTCAATTTCTTCCTTAATTTGCAAAATATTCTTAGTTTTTTGAATCGCATCACTCAAATTTACAGGGGTTTCCATAAAAAATAATTTTCTTTTTATGTTGGTCGGAAGACCATTCATAAAATAATGGACATACTCCTTTTCTCTTGCAGGGTCCTTATAATCATCCCCCGCCGTTGCTACATCCACCAAATCTCTTATCTTATTTGCATATTCAGTTACGGACTCATGCGTAAGTTTCAGCTTTGCAAGGGCTCTGCGCGCCCAAATTGGTCCATCTCGCTTTTTAGTCCCTTCCGCCATTGCGGCGGTCAAATCTCTCCAATTATTCTTTTTCCCCGGGCCTAAATTGGTATAAATTTCCTTCGCTTCCCCTTCCAGATATAAGGGTAAAAACCGGACGCAGTCCGTGGGGGCCCAATTTTGTGCGGTTGCCAATAAATTGAATTCCCGCAAAAATCTATGGAAGTCCTTAGATCCGTCATATTTTCCTAAGTTAAAGCCCCCTGGAGCGTTAGCTGGTCGGTTTGCCAGCTTGCTTTCCAATTCTCTTATTCTCAATTCCAAAATTGGAATTTGCATAGCCAAATTGTCATCACCGTTTTCTGACATTGTCTCTCTATCTTTTAATTTTTGCCTTCTTTTAGATCTTTCTTCCCTATCTTTCTTACTTTGTTCCCTACTCTGTCGATACAGTTTGTCGGGGCAGTAATGGGGATGCAGAATAAATCAGAAAAATTGCCAAGAAAAGGCCGGTAGGATGTCAAGGTCAAGTAAATTAAGGCCAGCGAAAAACCTCCAGTAGACCCAGTACAAAAATATGTTCAAGAATCCGTTGAGTAATCGCTATAGGGTACAATAATAAACGCACAGAAATTGGGAAAGTAGGGAGTACAATGATAAACACAAATCAGCAATGAAATTGATATTTCACAATAAATCCCGAAAAAAGTAAAGAATAAAATAGCTCTAAATTCAATAAAACACTGAGGGAGGTGGTTGCTAAACAAGTTTCGAAGTAACGCAATGACCAGGGTATAAAATTGTCCACACCGTTCACTTAGGACAGAACTCCACGAGTTCTTTCTGTATCCTTTTGGTTGCTCTGACTTTTAGGGCTTTCGACTCCTCGAGTCCAAAAAAATTATGGCTATGGCTTCCCTTTAAAGTTACACTACCAGGGATCAATTCCACGAATTGATAGGGCTCCTCGAGCTTTCCCCCTGACTTCAGTCTACTTTCCCGTATCTCGATCCCACGGATCTGTGCACTCACAGTGACTGATTTATCCGGGAAATACTGATCCGCTCAATCCCTAAGGAAATAACAACCCAATAATTTGATCACAATTGGACTCGAAATTTTATTCCCTTTATGGGTAAAACGAGATTATTACCAATTACTATAATTTTTTTTTATTACGTTTTTAGATCCAAAAATGTATGCTACTGCTTGTTATTTATTTATTATTATTTTTTTTATCACCACACCTTATTGGGAGCCAACCACAAAGAATCACCACGGATCAGAACGGAGAATGTACGTTGAACAAGAAGGGCCGCTGAGTAGGTCACTGGCTTCTATCAAGTCAATCAAGTGTTATTTTGAGAAAATATGAGTCAAATATTGTACCAAAACTCAACCCAAATCAGACCAATATTCCGTTTAAATGTATCAAACTCCGCACCAAAATTCTCAATATCATCACTTTTGATCAACGTAGTTTTTCTTCTTTTCTAAATTTGGCCCCAAAATCATAAGCTTATGGCCAAAAAAGTCCACTATTCACAACCCCCCACCTCTCGGTACTTCTGTCCAGATTACTGCAGGGCTCGGTGTTCGCGATCACTTGGCAGAACGACGGATGGAGACGATGAGATCTTCAATTTAATTATGCTCAATTTTCACTCCCAAAATTATCTCACTTCGATTTCGTGCCGAAAAAAAGAAAGTGGCGGCGAGAAATCAAAAGGAGTGATTAGATTCTTCTCTAAAAATTTTGGTGAAAATCAACGAATATTGTATGAAAATAAAAGGATTAAATCATAGGGTGGGGGAAAATGGAGAGGATTTTGGCCTAGAGAAGTGAAACAGGACCGTATTCTGGGCCAATTAAATATACCAAAAAGCAACTGGCCAATTTATTTCACAACGGGGCCCGGGCCCATTATTCACACATATTTTTTATCCTTGGAGAATTTGGGGATTTGGCCAACCCCGTGTTCCTTTTTTTGTGTAAATGCTCGTGATTGGCCCATAATCCAGTCCCAGTCACAATCACAAGTGATCCTGGGGCTCCACATTCATTGCCGGCGCCTTGGCAAGAAAGGGTGCCCTTAATCTCTTTTCGGCCGATCCTCTTTTTCTCCCCGAATCCCTCAACAACAAATGTCAGCTGTCAAAATGGCTGATCAGACCAATTAGATGTCGGCTGGCACCAAAAGTTGCCAAAATAATTCACACCTATCATCCCCCACTCTCAATTCTTTCTTTTGCTTTATCCCTTTCTCTCTACCCAAGGATCAACTTCCTTTCCCTTTCTTTCAATCTGGCAACAATTGCTTCATCCGATCATTTTCGCTTCCCTCTTTATTTTGGAGCTGTGTACCACTCTTACAGCTTTGTTCACTCACTCTCTTTTCCGTCTCTCTCTCTCTCACTCTCTCTCTCTTTTCTTTCAATTAATCCGTCAACAAGTCGGCCAAGTAAATGCGATGTGTCAGCCGATGATCGCCAATTTCTTCATCTTTTGTTCCGGAGGAGGGGTGAATGACAGGTGGTCAGGATAGAGGTGGAAGCAGGGGGATGGTGTCGGCAGTCAACATTTTACTTTTTCATCGGCCAATTCACCCGTGATTCGCCTAATCCCCTTGCTCAGTGTTCCATGTCCCATTAATCTTAGATACCGTAGTCAATGCAAAAAATGTTCGATTTATTTTTTCTAAACATCAGTACGTCATAAAACATAAAAATAGACCTTGCCTTTACATCTATACATATATCTAAAAATAACAGCCATTAGTCAAATATCCTTTAAAATGTCTTTTGACTCATTTTATGATACCCTAAAAGGGCTAAATTGCATGAGAAAAAAAAGGCTTAGAAAATGTCCGACCGATTTGTTACAGAATAAATATCAAATTCAAAATATCTAAATTTACAAAAGTACCACAATAATTCAAAATATTTTTGGCCCAAAATCACGTATATTTCCATCAAATTCCACCATAATATCCATCAATGTCAAAAAATACGGTATATTCCACACTCATTCCCGTCCGCTAGATGAATGCAAAATATATATATCTATTTGTAAAAAAAAAAAAACTTCCCAAAAATGTCGAAAATTTTATGGGAGCATTCGACAGGTTGTGAGTGTCCACAGAACGAAATCTGTTGGTCACATGTTGAGTATGAACAACCACTGTTTTGTTTGCCATCGTCAATAAATCCAAACAAAAACTATAAGGACTACCAGTCGGTGCCGACGACTACTTTGATGTATCTGATCAGTGTTCTCATTCTTGGCGGTTTCGTCTGCGGGATCCTGTTCAGCATTCTCATCACTGGACTGATCCGTTTTTGTAAGGGCCGCGTCAGATCTCCCTTCAAAAAATCCCGTCACCATCATCCCACCGATGGCACTTGCAACCGGCGCGGCACTTTGCGTGAACTTGTCCATCGACTGCGTCGCCACGATGATCGGATGGTAAAATGCATGTAGAATAAAAATTGGGCCCCGGGAGAAACACTGAACCATCAATTTTATGAAGTGAATTCCTTATATTAATCTGCTACGGGAAAAACGAATCAGCAGAGAAAAAGAAATAAGACGACAATATGTTTTATTACACAACTTCGTGTCATAGAATCGAGGGGCTAAAATAAAATTTGGAATTCTCTAGCTTTTCTACGCTGATTACAATTCTTTGGTATCTATTGGGTTTTCCCCCAAAGATGGTTCCTCTTAATGCCGTGCCACTGAACAGCGCATTTTCGGAAGCCCGAAACACAACTACCGCACTCCCCGTACTCTCATCTGTTCGTCCTTCTCGTATCCCGACTACGGTAGGCAAATCCTGGTGGTAGCAGTATTCCAATTCCATCGATTCCCCAAGGTCCGTACTGTACCCCAATTGCCATGCACTGGACCAGTGCACCATGAGAGTGAATTCGTTTGAATATTGGGCCGGGAAAAACGCTTTGAACCGTCGATTTTATGAGCCGAACCGTCGATTTTATGAGCCGAATTCTTTATCATAACCTCCTTTTTTTAACCATTCCAACCGAATTTTAACACAATTCCCTTCATATATTCTATCACTCATTCCATCCATAATATCAGTTTAGTGCATTCAATCGTGAATTTAGTTATTTCGTAGTAACAATACAATCATCCGGTTTCATATAAAAATATTCCAATATTTTATTTTTAATCCGGTTTTGATAAAAATTCTTCCAAATGAACGGCTCCGATCCTTATTGTCATTAATCATTTATATACGACACCAACCAAATCCATTTATCTCAAAATTTACACCGGAATCCATTATAAGGTTTGTCCCATTCATATGTAAATCCTTCTCGGCCTTAGCTTGCTTCCGCGTGTCAAATTCCGTCTCCGAAATATCGATTCCGTGAACAGGTAAAGAATTCTGGTATCGAGGGTGTAGGACCTCCATGATTGTCATAAAAACCCGATTTCCCCGGTTCGACCCTCGTAGTCCCATCTAGAGACTAATCTCCTATTATTCCCCATCTATTTCCAACATCAACATCATTTATGCCATGGGGATAACTGTGGCACAATCCACTAGAAGGGGGGGCACCTTCTAGGGTGATGGGCCAAAAGGCCCCGAAGGGGTTGGGGAAGGAAAATCCCCTGGGGTGGGTGTTCTGGGGCCCCAAAATTCCCAAGACTGATCTGAACGCCCCGGAGGAGAGTTCCTAAACCTTTTTAGCCCCGCCCCCCTTATCAATAGTTTAGCCAATGAACGGGATCTGCGTGGGCGTTGGGACTAAAGGGAGGGGTGATCGTATTCCCCAATTTCCGGAGTATCAATTTCAAAATTACAAAACACCCAACAATGAAACACCGGACAATGTGGGATTGGGTTTTTCGTTAGCCTGCCGTTCTATAGCAACGTGTCAGAGACGCATAATAATCGATTTCTCTGCCCCTTTTTTGCACTTTCTTATTAGAACTTGGATTTTTTCCCACTATAGGGTTGATCGGTCACCCCAGTAGTATGTTGTTGTTGTGTAATTTATAGACAAATAAAATTGCGAAATAAGATAAAATAAATAGTTGTGAAAATAATCCGCTACCGCTCTGAATACCGAAAATCTGAATACCGAATAGGGTAAAATCCGTCCCAATACCGAATCAATCAAAAAGCGTCCGAATACCGAAAATCTGAATACCGAAAATTTTGAATACCGAATAGTGTAAAATCCGTCCCAATACCGAATCAATCAAAAAACGTCCGAATACCGAAAATCTGAATCCCGAAAATTTGAATACCGAATAGTTCTTCCAATCTTTAGTATTTATGAAATTATAATAAGGAATTCGCTTCATAAAATCGAGAGTTCAAAGCAATTCAATCGGCGCCCAATTTTTCGAGTGATCCAAATTCACTGAAGAGCGGGTCGGGTACCGGAAATGTTGGGGACAGAAGGACCAGGGTGGGAATTGGGAGAACCAAATGAATCAAGGTGAAGGGGAGAAACGTGCAAATTTTCCGCATCAATTTCCCGGTCATTTTCCTCATCATCATCTCCGATTTATTCATCATTTTTGGCTCTTGGGTCGACCTGATCATTCAACAACTGCTTCAGTGTGCCAGCGAGATGGCCTGCAGGAAGATGGCAATGTGTTGGTCCACTGGCG